>JAODAL010041349.1:0-35969 GCA_025379985.1 Phyllomedusa bahiana | reverse complement strand
GTCTGGGGACTATGGAGGCCAATACAGCAACTCTACTTCACTGTCATTGAACCATTTCTTCTCCAACCTTGATGTATGCTTCAGATTGTTGTCCTGCTGGAACACTACACTGTCCTTTTCATACCCATAGTACTCAAGTATATGAAGTAACTCATGTTGTAGGATACTCACATATAGTTCAAAATTGACATCAACATTGATCCTGGTCAAGTATGTGACATCTTTGGCTGTGAAACAACCCCAATTCATCAGGCATCCTTCACCGACCTTGACAGTTTCTTCAATTTCTCGATCCATTAGCCCCCTTTTCCCTTGATTCTTCCAGACCCATTTGCCTCCATCAGAGCCCAGTCAATTGGCCTTCATCTCATCGCTCCGAATCAACCATTTCCAATCTTCCACTTTTCGCACTTTTTTGCAAACTCGAGCCAACGCTTCTTATGATGAGATTGAGGTCGAGGCTTCTTCAACTTTTTTTGGGCCATCATTTTAGACCTGTGTAATGCGCGGTGCATCCCTGGACGTCTGGGATCTCACTCTTACGAAGCATACCTGCCAACTCCACTGCTATGTCTGTTGTGTTACAACTGATAGACCTTGTGATGAGCCGACTTGACTGATATTTTGCCTGGACGTTCACCTCTTGGCTTTTGAATGGATGGACGTCATTTCATATTCTTCCAGCTGTCATGGCCTCACTTGATGCAGTTTGGCAATTTTCTTGGTCAAGAGACCACTATCGATGAGCTGGATGATGCTGCTTCTCTTTTCTTGGGAAATCTTCATCGCTGCTCGGACCAGTGGCCTTTTGCTTGGGAATCAGCGGAAGAGCACACTGAGCTATTAGTGAATGTGAGAACAGGTTGTAATTTGTAGTATACAAGAAGAAAAAGATTGTCCCACCACCAGGAGCAAAACAGTAACAATGCAGTTATAGGACAAGAATCTGCAGAACTAAGCATATACTAAATATTTGCAGGTCAAATTATGTATGAGATAGCCAAGATTGTCTATAAAATGATGGGAATCTCACGTTGAAAGCTTAGTGGTTGCGGAGATACGGAGCCTGAAAGTCATAAGTTAAAAACATTGTTACCCCTTTTGCTTCTCAGTGTAAAATAAAATTATTGGATACAACTTTAGAACACAAACTTAAAAAAAAAAAAATTGTAAATATGCAAAAAACTGCAGTAAGTGGGAAAGTTGGTTTTCAACAAAAACGTCCTGAGTAAAACTTGAGTCTATGAATTTGTTCTGAGAATTTGATATCACCTCCATCAGATTCTACGTCCTAGATGACCTAAAATCTGATCTCATTAGTTCTAGGCTAGAGAAAGGCCTCCAAAACAATTGGGTTTGGGTGGAAAAAGCGGGACCACTTATTTGCAATGACACTATTTGTAAAAGTCTTATTCATCTACTACAATTTTTGTTGTTTTTTCGAGTGATGGGTACTCTTTAAACTGACTGGGGTCCCAGGGAGATTTCGGGCTTTTTTTTGGGCCCCCGGAAGAAGTCAGTAGCAGGAAGGGTGAATTTGGGCTATCTCTTATTGTGAATGGTGGATCGTATGTTATCTATACACACTGGGCCTTTTTTCAACCCATTTTACTGATCATGACAACATCTTTCTCTACAGAAAAGGGAAGTGTCAGACATTAGGCTTATGGCCAAAATAAAATAGCAACTTAAGAATTTTTTTTTTTTTTTTTTTTTTAATATTGAAAGGGGGGGCGTGGCCCCGGGCGCTGATGAGCCAACTCTTCACACCCCCCTCTGAACCTTGGAGAAAACAACCTCCACGGGGACTTTATGCCTTTTTTAAGAGCTCTCTTTTAACTTGTCTTTGGAAAAACCCAGCTTTCTTCGGGGCCTGTTTTTTTTCACGCGGGGGTCTCTAGAACCGACATTAAAAAACCCGCTTTGGGTTTTCCCCCTGGCCCGCGCGGGCGCCAGGGCTCCGGGTGCCCTTTTTCAGGAGTTTTAAACATCGGACGCACACTTTTTGTTAGCTCCCAGAAAAGACCCCCCGGGCTACCTGAATTCCTGGGGCCCAACAAGAAACCCTTTCCCCGGCTGGCTTTGAGGATGGACTTTTTGGCGAGCCCCGACAAGAAATACCCCAGCGCCATCTTGCGAGTTTGTATGCGGGTGCATTCGGATCACAGGAAGGGGCCCCTGCAAAACTCCCACCCTCTCCCGCACTTCCCTTTTTCCCCGGATCTCTCCACTCCCAGCTGCAGCACCCCTTAACAGCGGGACAGAGGAACGGGCTGAACACACCCTGAGGCCCTTTCCAAAAAACCGCCGCGGGGATCGCGAGGTGCCGGGACGGACCCTTAAAAGCTGCACCCTTTCCCGGTATGCCCCCGAATATGCCCTTGTTATTTTCGCCCCGATCGGCGTTAGAGGGGAGGGGGCCTCGACCCCGCGTCCCTTTCCCCCCTCCATCGCTCCCAAAACCCACGGGCTGCTTGAGGAAAAGCTCTGGCCACTAAAACCCCCCGGGCCTGAAGGAAAACTCCCAGAGAACGAAGGCTGGGACCGATAACTTCTCCACCTCTTTCCCCGGGGCCGGGACCATAGGACAAGAAAATTTTTGGGTCTGCTGGGGACTGATTTTGGCGGGCCCTGGGAAAAGCCGACGCCCCTTGAACTCTCTGCCCACGGTCAAGCAGATTAAAGTCGGCAACGACAGACCTGGGCCCCGCTGTCCCTTCTACCATAAAGGGAAAGGGCATAAACTCAGACCCCTGCACTCCACATATCCACCCTTTGTCCAACCAAAAACTCTCCTGATTTTCCCAAAGGGCAACCAGCGAAACCCAAAACCGCAATCTGACTACCCCTCAGATTGCGTCCTTATTCCCCCATAGAAAACAAAACTCCTCCACTAAGCTGAAAGTCCTCCCCAGTTTTTACCCCATTATCATTGACACCATTTCTATATAGGATTTATAAAGTTGGAGTAAACTCTCTCACTCGGCTGAAGAATCCCCTCATTTTAATATAAATCTTATCAAGTGGTTAACTAGAAATAATGTCTTTTAAGATATAATCGCTAAGGTAACATCCACTCAGTGGTCAGCTCAAGGTCGGGGTCCTCAGTTATACTATATGGGTCTGTTTGCGGGTCTCCGTGGTGCCATAAACTGAATAGGGGACCTTCGGCGACCCCTCACTCCTCAGCCCTGGACTTTTTTGTGGCTGCCCTAGCATGCCCCACCCCACCCCCCGCCCCCCACTAAAAACGGACAGTTATAACTTTTTGTCAACCTATTTGTGAGGCTCACCGTCTGAAATAATACAGCAGGCGACATACCCTCGTTTTTTATATTTAATTCAAAAACTTGTATTGGGTTCGGAGAGCTCTGGTCCTAGTTGGTATTTTGGGCTGCGGATCAGCCCTTGGGGGATCACTAATTGACCTGGGGGTACTCACCGGGTGACCCCCACCTCTCAGCTGCCCTGGTACCTTTTGTCCTCTATAATACCATAGTCTGTGGGATATTCCCTTGACACCACAACTGTACTTACTTTCCTAAACAGTTTAATAGGTTTCACAAATTGCGTGTACTGTTATAATCAACAATACTTATATCTGTGGTATATTATTGTGAACAAACCTAGATATCCTAAACCATAATTCTGGCGATATATATACTGATAATATACTGTATTATACATGAGTTAACTCCTACTAATACCAAAAGAGTCCAGGATATTCTACCACATTTTAGGCTGGCTTACACACAATACTCTGCAACCATCTAGTGGCCTCTAACCCATAGTACATACATCTTGCTTCTACTATCACGGCTTCTACAATACCCCTCACCTTTCGATTACTAGAAGAGGTAGGTGGTGGATTTTCATTTTTCCACCCTCAACTGGTACATGTGTCCTAGCGCCCAATGAGTGCAGAATTAGGCTCACATGCTTAGACATTATGATTTAAATTCTTCTTTCACCAATGCCCTGGGTTCAGCAACACTCACTGCTTTACTGACAGTATTAGAGTAAAAACTGGGACAACCCGTTCTAAACTATTGGGTCTCTTCACAATCTCCGCTCTCTCATATCCACAATAGTTTATTCTGGGAATTACCATTCACAATGGGTCCACACAAAAGACAAAAGAAAAAGGCAATCCCAAATCTAACTTCTTTCTATCCACATAACAATATAGGGAGGGTCTTGTAGACGGACCGACAGTTCTAACCAGCAAACTCTTCTAAAATTCTCTGCCGAACCAGGAAATCAATCTTGCCCGAATCCTCTTCGTCCTCCTCAATCATCGCAACCCTGAATACCTACCGCCTTCAGATCAACTAAAATTAGAAAAGAACCCCTACCCATAAAAAAGAAGCATACACAGAGGCTCAAATAATACACTCCCTGACATGGAGAACCCGCTAACCATATCTCCTTACTCCAAGATCACCTTATAACAAGCCCTGCCAAACAAAGAGCAATCAACTAGTTGGGGGTAAAAAAAAACCTGATGACGAGTCCATGCCCGAATTTCAATCCAGCTAAGAGTCTGAACACCCCCCGGAATTACTGGACGTCATTTCAACTAAATGATCAACCATGTCCCCCTCATTGCTGAAAGCATGATTTGGCTCTGTCGCACCGTGCCCCTCACAGAATAATCCTGCAATCCTCCATCTCAGCTTTGAAAAGTGACCTAGAACAGTGCAAGGTGGAAAGAGTACACTACGTGGAATTCGCGAAGATGGCAGATTTTTTTACTCAAGCACAACAAGTGAGCTGGTTTCGTGACGCTCAACAATAATCGTTAGAAGTACGAGTCTAGGCGAAAACTCAAAAGTAAAACTGCCCGACTTAAGAGCAGAAGCAGAAGAACGCTATTTGAACGTTCAGGGGTATTCCTGACACGATTTCAAACACAATCTACAAACATTACCTTCAAATCCTCAACAAAAAAATTCAAAGCGCCTTTGCTCCCTAATTGCTTAAGCACGAACCTCATAAAGAGTAAGAGCCCAACGTCTTACCAAGACCCAGAAAACCTATACATCCAAAACCCTGTGATGTATTTAGCCAGAATACATTATTTTCCATGTTAATGACCGAATCCTTTCAGCAGATCAAGGCAGGCAGACCAGCATCCCGACCCTACACTTCATCAAAATCTTCTCGCAGACTATCGCAATTTACTTTAAATACCGAGGTAGACACGATTCACACCAGTAAAACAGCATACTCGTCCGAAACAACAGCAGACAATACCGCTGGGGTGATTCCCACAACGAACGAAATTGATAATCTTACGGGACAGAAGACCACGACATACGTCAAGGCCTCCCCGTAAGAAGGGACAAAGAATGCTGCTATCACTGGAGACCCTTCTAGCCTCGCCACCCGATACATTCCACTGTGCCCTTAGCTCCGTCTGTCTCCAAGATTCCTAGAGAATGTCCTACTGCAAAATAAGTAAAACACTTTCCTATATTGCGTCTTTATTATCCTACCTTGAACCCAATAGGCTGAAATGAAAATGTACTTCCTAGTGCAATTCCTCCGCCCCCCGGAGTTTGCGCAGATATATTCCTAGCCTACTTATGCTTTTAGTCTTACGTAGTATATCCTATATTTGTTTTCCCTACCTTGTCCTTTTCCTCTTTCCCCCTTGTCAACATTTCCGGGTAACTCACCAACCAATGGATGTATAACCCCAACCATGATTGCCTCTGTAGCATGGGCTTTGTCATATCACCCTAGCGACTACACACGCACTACACCATCAATATATCCACCAATGGAGCTGAAGTTGGTCTTCAATGAACGTATAGGGACTGAATATTCCCCTTTAAAAAAAGCGTTCATGGCATGGAAAGAAGCTAATACACTACAAGCCGAATACTATGCTAGCAAGAGACCCACCTGGTCATAAGGATACGCCTAGGTTATTCACCACCATAGCTACCACTATCATAGTACTTCTCATGTATATGATAAAAAGAAAGTTCGGGTAGCTATTGCCTTAAAGACACAGTGGCATTCACGCCTCATTCGCCCAAAAGTAGACGCCCAACGCAGATATATAATATGTGCGGTCTGTGAAATTACAAACATGACGTACACACATCGTTAATCACTAAGCTCCCAAACTCCCTGACAGTTAGATTTCAAAACAAAACCTCTTAAGAAAGCGAAAAGTAACTCTCAGTGTACTTTCATCATCTGGGCGACTAAATAACGTCTCAGATCCCATCGATGACTCTGTCATCCTCAATTTAAGCACATCTCAGCTAAGTCTTGTTCTCGGCACTTGGGCCCTCGATACTCTCTCACGATGCCCTGGCGCAGCCTCCATGCATCAGAAAAGATTTTACCCTTCTCTACTCAGGCAAACATCATCCTATTCCAGAATTGAGTAATGTTCCTTTTGGACAAAGCAGACTCTACAACAAAGAGTGGAAAAAATGCGACAGTTGTCATTATCTCTATGGTCATTAATCATGCCCCTTGTCCTCATTATTAATAAAAAACATGATCTGTTGATCCAATGCGTAACATGGAAAAACAATACTAGAATTCTAGCAAATCCCACTCACCAAAAAACTATCTTAAAGCATCTGTCACAGTATTTTGATCTTAATAAACAGGCTAGTACCAACCTTTATCCATGGAAAGCCATAAAGCTTACCAATGTGCATAGCCTAATACAACTGTCTTCTAAAATCACACAAAAACAAAGACTAACAAGACATGGGATGAAACTAGTGGCTACTCTATCCCTTATAGAAAATATACAAAAACAAACCCCGTCTTGTTTGTCTAATCACTTGGAATCTTTACAGGGCAAAGCAAGCTATAACAGAACACCTCATAGAGAACTTTGACAACCATACAAAAACATAACATTACACTACTATAAATCTATGAACAAACCCATCTAAATTTAAAGGCTAATATAAGTCGCCTCACTGACAGCCATCAAATCCGTAATACCATCTACCTAGATGTCTAAGGACGGTTCCCCATAAAATACAAATTCCACACTAAGCCATCAGCTGACGCCTTATAGGGACTTTTACACCAAACTATACAAACCTAAAAGACACCCCGATCCACTTCAGACCCCATCTCTACAACGAAATGTATCATTCCTTCTTATCTTCTCCCACACCTCCCTTCCGGTACCTTTCAGGACATCTTAGACTAAAATATATATATCTACCTTTCTCTTTAGAAAGAGGTCTCCCGAACTATCTATAACTCCCTATAGGTAGGCAAGGAGTCCCTAGGTCCGGATTGGTTTTTCTACAGAATACATTCAAGCTTTCTCCTCATCCAGGGACCCTTGTCCACCTGGCCGAGCGGGTACTGCAACTCGGCGATGTGGCGGAAGGAGTACACAAATACCAAGCCATGGAAAAGTTACAAGCGACAATGATACACAATCCCCAAGCCTGGGGAAATTCCCTGATACCCCCTGCCAATTTCTTCCAAATCGAGCTTTATAGAACTACAACTACAAAAATCTATTGCCTAAAATTAATGCAAAATTCGACTAGCGGACATCTTACCGTCGCAATTGGTGGCGGCTGACATGTTTGGATCACTAGGGTAGACAGGCCTCAGACGCAACTAGGTAGTCTGCTAAACATTATACAAAACCACATTGAGACCCAAAATGCCCTTCTCTGCACCAATCATTAGAGCGCTGAGAAGAGCTTCGACAGAATCCACTGGACCTATGCCTTTAAAGTTTTAGAAAGCTCCGTTTTTCGGACCAATCTCCAGGCAATAGCGATCCCTTTATTCCTCACCTTCGGCCCGTGTATTAGTCCAATGGCTTACTTTCTAAGACCTTTCCAGATTAACTAAATGAACGAGACATGATGCCCCTTTATCTCCCCCTCTACATTTGTCCTCAATCATGGAACCCTTAGCAAATCCATTCGCACTGACCCAACAATACACGGAATTCAAATAGCAAAGCACTCCCACGACCCATCTCCCACTTTTCGCTGGATGACGTGATGTAAACTGTGGCGAACCCGCTAAATCTCTAAAACCCTCATCTAGTTAAAATCCTTGACATAATACAGTAGACTGTCGTATTATAAGGTTAACTCACTATCCAAATCATGGTTTTAGACTTCTATAAAAAATTTTTCAGAGGCTTCTAAACTCAAAAACTCCTTTCCATTCCAAATGGCTAACGCACTCCATCCCTTATTTAGGAATCACCAGTATCCTCACAAAAAACACTTCAGACTTACTAAAGGCAAACCTTCATCCCCTTACATGGCAATTGCAAAATGAACTAAAATAGAATCTCCAAAATTGACAACTCATGTCTAGGTCTCGTATCATTCTACTAATAAATGCTGTATGTCTGCCTAAAATTCACTACCTCCTAAGAACCCTTGCCCATACATTTTAAAAAATAAAAAAAAAAAAATTTCTCACACACAATTCCATATTCTTCCATGTTCCAAACCCAAATGAACAACTATAAATGGGCAGTCAAAAAAACACCCCCGGGTTTATAGCATTTGATATGTATACAATTGATGAATAAGAGGTAGGGGTCTGGGCCTTCCCTCACACAATTGAAGGCCTAATCACAATCACGGTCACTGTAGACGCAAATTTTCAACATTTTTTTTGTGGTGGACTATGCCTCATCACGAAAAGTCATGTTGGGTTAGCATGGAAATTGGACACACAGTTGAAACTCTGGGTCTTTCAAAAACCTAATTACAGTAAATCCATACTACCGTAAAAGTCAACGGATATATCTTCAATCCATCGCCGGGAGCTGGGCGGGAAACTTCTTAACAATATTGTGAACATGCAAAAGTCCCGAAGTCATTCCCATACGGCACATAGCCTCTACCACACAAACCAACTCCCGATTCGGAGCATTATAAATGCCCCATCTGCCTCACATTTGATTTTCCCTCAACCGGTTGGGAAGACACAGGGTAAAGTCACAAAATCGCGGAGGAGGGAGTTATTTGATAGAGCGTATCACACACTCTCCTCTTTGATCACTCCCATTCTCTACACACACTTAAACTACAAACCGATCCCTAAAGATGTATTGGACATCACCACCAAATTTGTCCGATTTTAACAAAACCCATCTACACAACTATGGTCAAATCCTCACGCTCAATTCTAGCACATTCCTTAACCGTTAAAATCTTACAGAATTTCATGTACACAACATACGTATACTAACAACCTTGAATTTGTCAAGACGACAACATGAGGTCAAAATGGGAACGAGAACTGTGCGGCATCCTCATCTCGGATCTGCCCAATGGGCAACAGCAATTACATTGGGCACAACAAATGCTTCTAGCCTCTACTAGCATTAAAGGAACATTACCCACAAACGTGCTTCACTAGCTGGTACCTTACACCCCTCTCCGTCTTATCAATTATAGACCCACTACATTTAGCAAACTGTTGGAGAGGTGTGGCCTAAAAGGATCTCTCACTTCATATATTTTTGAGCTGCCCCATGGTTAGATCAACAATTCTCTGGGACAAAAAACATAACATAAACATTAATCCCAAAGTTATGACCAAATACAAATTATGCTTCCTCACTCCCCAGAATGGTCGCAACCTTTTCTGATTAACATCGACACAGTTCCCTCTACTTGAATACAATAAACTTATTATGGTCATATCCTCCTGCAGCTAAACTGCCAGTGGACCCTAGAAAACTAGGAAAGCTAGTTCTCCCATCGCCTCAGTGTGAGTCGACGGAAATTTTATCCACTAATTGCATAGTATGGATAGTGAGAGAGAGCAGTTTCATGCGGGCGAGAAAAGCCTCACAATTCCTTTTGCATTGGTCGAAATGGATGAGGATAACACATCTCTCACATATGATAGCCTTATATGTATACATAAAGGGAAACGGCGATGCCAGATGTTGACCAGCAACCCTCACCCCTCCAATATGTTTCCCCCTCTTTCCCCCGCCCTATTTTTTCCCCTCCCCCTTCCTTTCCTGCCCCCCCCCAACCCCGCCCAAGTTCCCATGTAAGTTAAGTGTAAATAAATAATGCTTAACATCCATTTTGAACTAGTAAAAAACTTTCTTCGTCTGTTATTATACAGCTTCATCGGGGGTGCGGGGGGGGGGGGGGGGGAAAGATTAAGATCGAGTGTCCTCCCGGAGAACACCCTGTAATGGTACTTAGCATTAATATAAGCTAAATGAGTAGCAGGTTTCCCACTTCTTTGCTAAGTGGCTCGGATTTCCTTTTCAGAAAACATATTATATTCCTTCTATACAAAGCGAACAAGAAGGAATATGTATTTAATCCAATAACTACGTATCTGGTGTAATCTGAGAACACTAAATGTAAAATAACCTTTGTGTAACAATCTAATTTCTTTATCTATATTTTTGACTCACAAATGCTACCAAGTATTATTATACGGTTTACAATTGTATGAACAATCAAACTGAACAAAATTTTATTTTGAATTTCTTCAAAACACACAAAAAAAAATTATTTTTAAAAAAAAAAAAATTTTGAAAGGAATAGGGAAATTAAAAAAAAAAATAACCAAAAATTCATAAAAAATGTGTTTTTAACAAAAAAACGGGGTTAAAAAGAAGTAATTTTTTTCGCACATAAAACTGCCCTAAAAACCCTTTTTCTAACCATATTTATAGTGCGGCAGGATGCATTATCCTGATGTTAGAGGTAACTGCCATTAAAGGGGTATTCTCACCAAGTACAATTTGATGGAAAGCTTACAAATTAACACACATTTTCACCACTCGTCATTCTGTACCATTTTTGTTTTAATCCATGCACTAATCCATAGTGTACAAGCTGTCTCTAGGGGATTCAACCAGTTCTGAGAGCGCCTCAGACTTTGCTGCACTTGCTGAAACATCACCTCTCCTCTCCTTCCATAGAATCAGGTGCACGATAGATGGGGAAAGAACAGGATAAAGGGCGTTTTTTTAAATTTAATGAATAGCGGGAAGAAGAAAGGATAAAACGGGAAATTGCCACATCGGTAGATTAAATCTTCGTTTTATTTCAGCATCTTATTCCATGAAGGGGCGATACATTCATAGATACATTCATACAAGGCAACAGCCATTTTGCGCCTGACTCGAGCTTCTTCACGCCCTTTAACTTCCCGTTATCCTGGTCATATGACCTTCCATTCATACTAAGTAACAACTTTAAATCTAAATCTAACTACAATACAAAAAAAGTTCTAATTTTAAAAAAAACTATGTATGTATAAACCTTATAGGAAGGAGGACAATTCATTCCGGTCGCTTAAACCTAATCTACCTAAAGCTTCTGTTCTCAATATCCATTCGACTTCGCATTGTAGCAGCCGAGTATGACGGTCCATTCCATTAGCTGGAGAAAATACCCTCTGTAAAGCCTGCAAATCGGATTCTTGTGATGTCTTTGTTATGTATTTCTTTCATATGTTTTATGAACCTGGGGGCTCCTTTTCCCATCTTCAAGGAGTACAAGTGTTCTCTTATTGTCTTTCCTACATAATAGAAACCGCAACTACACCGAATTGCATATACCAAAAAATCCGATTTGCATGTAATGAACTGCTTCACCCTAAAGTCTACATCTCCCATTTTCGATGCTGTTAGTATCCATATATTTACAAAAGGAGCAATTTCCACATTTATG
Organism: Phyllomedusa bahiana; assembly: GCA_025379985.1. NCBI lineage: Eukaryota > Metazoa > Chordata > Amphibia > Anura > Hylidae > Phyllomedusa > Phyllomedusa bahiana. The sequence continues at coordinate 24,282 of JAODAL010041349.1, read as the reverse complement.
ATTACCCTGTGGTATCGCTTTATCTAACCAAGTTTTTTTTTTAGGGTGTCCAAGTCTGCTCCTTACTAATTCATCCCTTAAATTTGTGCATCTCTTAAATGAGATCAACGGTGGATGTTGCGTTTTTTCTTTCAACTGGGTATCGCTCTGTAATATATACCAATGTCTCGTAATAGTACTCCTAATCTAATCTGTTCCGTTAATGGATTGTACTGAAAAGAGAAAATACTACGATCTAACTGTTTTTGTTTGTGTTTGTCAAGAGTTCCCTCTTATCCTTGTTTACTGCTCTCTGAAAAGCCTGTGAAATATTAGATTCACTGTACCCTCTTGCCCTTAAACGATTCCTCAAATCAATAGACTGTTGTATGAAATCGCTATAATTACTGTTATTTCTCCTTAGTCTGACAAACTGTCCATATGGTAAACTGTTCTTTATATAAAATGGATGGAAACGATGGTTATGTAGTAGTACGTTCGTAGCTGTAGGTTTACGATAAGCTTTTGTATCAATCTCCTACTAACAATTTCTGCATCAAGCAATTTGACCTTAGAATCACCAAAAGTTGATTTAAATTGCATATTTCGATCGTTTATATTAAGTAGTCCACAAATTCTACAAACTGTTGGGTACCCGACCATATAACCAAAACATAATCTATAAAACGGTACCATTCCACTATATACTTTAAAAGGGGTTCTTAATGTTTCGGACATTTTCTTCCTCCTAGATAGCTAGGAATAAATTTGCAAACGTGCGTGCAACGGGGGTACCCATCGCTGTACCCATCACCTGCAAAAACCATTGATCCATAAATCTAAATGCATTATGGCTAAGAATAAACTCTAACGCCTGACATATAAGTTCTACATGTCCTACTTTAATCTTTTGCCTATTCAAAATGGTTCTTACTGCTCTAATGCCATCAGAATGTTTAATTCTCGTATATAAGCTCTCGTATATACGCAGGTGGCATGGTCTCCCCCTCTCTTTAGCAGGTAGATGTCATACTATTAAAATCATCTGCTTTCCCAGACTATTGTATCCCCTACAAACCCTACCCTTACTTTTGCGTCACTCAGATATTAAAAAACGGTATTCATCCTTTTCCCATTTCATCTGGAAGGGGGGAAAATCCTGTATAGCGATGAGTAAGTTGATGTTCCCAGTGATTGCTGGTGCCGGAATCTCCAATTGTCGATTCTACAATTTGGCATGTCTTACAGGACATGTTATGGACTGGATAGGTGAGACCAGTCGCTATTCTAATTATGACCTGGAAAGGGAATTGGTGTAATCAGCTTCAATACATTTAAGGTGCTGTCTATATTTTATATCTCTTTTTATATTAGTACTGACCCTTTATTCAGTCATGCACCGGAGTTTTCTCTTCTCTTGTAATACAATTGACTGGCAACAAACAGACTGAATACCCAATTCCCTGCATTTATAAATTTACTGCTTTTTACTAGCGTACGGAACATTCAAATGGAAGGGCTACATGCCCTTTTATTCCAAATCATGGCTTTAACATACAATATGCAGTCAGTACTTAGCTGTAGTAGTTTCGTGGTACAATCACAGATTTTTCAAAATTTCACTTTGTCAGTGGTATGCAATCTCTTCGAGCTGACTGATGTGGAGCCATAAAATCCATGTTGCACACAGCTGAACGGTTCGAAATTCACTTTCCCGTTCTTTCAGGCATGCGTAGTCCAGAGTCACACTCACTGATATGTGATCACATTAAGCAGACAGACTGAGTATCTAACTATGTTTCCTATCTAACCAAAATATACACTAGTGCATACATTTAACCTATACCATTAATTTACTTTGCTACATTTTTATAAAAAACTATCGTAACTACATCTAAACTACTCAACTATAAACATCTAAATATACTACTACTACCTATAAAAAAACATCTGAGACTACAACATTCATTTAACCTTTTGGGATCTTGTTTGAGTTGAAGGACTTTTATATATTAATGACGTTACTAGTCATACAGCTATAGTATCCTTTAAGGGTATGCTAATTCCTGAAAGGGATGGGGAAACATAGGTACCACGAATATAGCACTACAATTATGTACATGAAAGGCTTGGGAAAGTGCCACATTTAGTTGTTCTCAATATATCTTGCTTAGTCCTTTTTAGGGAAGAAATATCATATGCACTAATGAATCACCCAGGGTTCTACATCTTTTAAAAATGTAACTTGTTTATCCCTAAACATATTACTCTACTTAGGATCTGTTGTAAAATATGCCAATAGCGTGATATAGCCTTCCTGATAATATTAGAGTGTTGTCCATATGTAGTATATATGAAAATCGATGGGTACTTGCATTTAGTTCTCCGTTATATACAATTAGATCTTCTCTTTTTTAAAGTTCTCACTTGGTGCTATCTTTTCTAGTTCTTGTTTAGTGTATCCTCTATTTACAAATTGTTTTACTTGTTTTTCTTACTTGCAAACATCGTATTGCTGTTCTTCGTACTTATTAGACGTATCCTCATTAATTGTCCCCTAGGGATTCCATAAAAACAACTGGGGGGAATGATAGGCTCTGTCGGTGCAACAAATTATTGCGTTCCATAGGTTTTACAAAAAGGTCTAGTTGAATACCGCTCTATGTATCTTCTTTTGTTATTTTTAAAACATCTAAGATTTCAATTGATTTGTGCTCTTACTTCAGGGAAAAACGATATTAGTGGATGTATGGTATTTATATACTCCATAAAGCTCTCTAACTCTTCTTGGGTGCCTAGTCCATAGTAAGGAACACGTCTATCCGACGTATCTTAAACCTGTTTGAATTTTTGCTATAATTTAGAGGATAAACATAGTGATTTCAAAATATGTCATATAAATATTGCTACGTGGGACCTACTGGCGACCCATCGAGGTCCTTTGTTTTTGAAGATAGTTACTCATTACCAAATCCTAAAATCAGTTTTTTACAGAAACAAAATCTAATAATGTAAGCAAAAACGCGATGTGTGCATTTGAAATAGGGTTACATTAACCTGAGCTTCTCTAATTGCTTCTTTTGCATGATCATGAGATATTATTTGTAAATAAACGATTGAACGACTAATGTACACAAAAATGTTACATCTTTTGTACAGATTTTTCCAGATTTTGTTATAAAAAACTGATTAGTATCCCTTAAACAATTTTGATCTTTTTTTACCATCTTTGGAGGTAACTATCTAAGTACTGAGCCAAAGGTTCTGAGACGCGAGCCAATACCCGAAAACTATGGGTCTATATGGAGGAGGAATTTGTTTATGGATCTTTGGGCGAAGTAGATTATTACCCAAAAAGGGGTGTTTTAACGTGGATTCTGCACCTTAATGTATCCACTGTGGTTTTTGGTCAATTAACCTTTCATTACTGCCTCATCTAAAAGTTATAATTGTTGTTGTTTGAATTCATTAGTAGGATCCCCTGATAATTTACTGTAGACACTGCTATCACTTAGATGTTGTTGTGCTTTTCTCTATATAATTATCCCTGTCCATAACAACTGTGCTCCCTTCCTTTAATTGCTTTTTTTATTATTAATATTTTTATTATTTTTTATTCTTGTAAGGCTTTGCATTTCAGGTGGGAGAGGTTGTTATGAAACAAAGGGAACTTGGATGCCATTTTTTTGATAATTCTTCTGTGGACTAGCTGCATGAAACATCCAGGTTTGAGGTCTGTATAACAGGGTACAAATTACTTTTTTTGAACAATTTTTTAGGTAGTATCTCACCAGGTTCTCTCGACGTACAATCCTTCTAAAAACATTTTAATTCTGTTGATCTACGAAATTTATAAAATCTACCGAAAATGAAAAATGATTATGTTGACTGGAACAAAATTAAGTCCAATATTCAATACATGTTGTTGATACTCAGTCACTGGATAGATGAGAGGTACTTGCTAGAGATTCTATTTTTTCTTCTTTTGTGTTGCTAGAACGGTCTCTTCAGTCTGACTTCCTGTGGTTTGTTTTTCGTCTTCTGGGTCTTACGGTGACGATTTTTTGTCCAAAAAACTTGTTTGTTTTTCAATTGTAGATACTCTTGTGCAGATGTTGCTTGAGAACTGTCCGATGCTCCACTGGATATGTTCGAACTTGTGTCACCTCTTCTCTGATTCATTTCTGTCTACGCAGTTGATTGCGATTTCAGCCCAAGTGTACCACAGTCCATGTAAAGTAGTCTCGGTGTCTCTCTCAATTTATTTAGTTTTGTTTCCAATAACTGTAAACGTAATTTATCGATGTTTTCCTTATTCCAGTGTAACTTTTATGGTATATCTTCGCTTACTGTTTTTTATAATCTTCTTCCACATGTTGTAATTTCAGTTTTGCATTTACTTATAGCTGTTTGTAAATGCTGTATCGTCAATAACATTAGATCCAAAGGTACCTATTTGAGATTGCATACATCTTTTCTTTATAAAGTACATCGTCTTTTAGGAGTTTTGGCAAATACTCCTAAAAGACGGAGTGTACTTTATAAAGAAGATGGTATGCAATCTCAAATAGGGTACTCTTTGGGATCTAAATGTTATTGACGTACAGCTCATTTACAAACGCTATAAGTAATGCTAAAAACTGAAATACAACATTTGTGAAGAAGATTATAAGAAAACAGTAAGCGAAGAGGTATACAATAAAGTTACACTGAAAACTTAAGGAGGTAAAACATCGATAAATTTCGTTTTTTACAGTTATTGGAAACAAAACTAAAGAATTTTGAGAGAGACACTCCGAGACTACTTACATGGACGGTGTGTACACTTGGGCTGAAAAATCGCAATCAACTGGTATAGACAGAGAATGAATCAGAGAAGAGGTGAGTGATCTAGTTCGGACATATTCCAGTGGTGCATCGGGACAGTTTCAAAGCAAATCTGCACAAGGGAGTATCTAAATGAGAAAAACAAACAAGGTTTTTATGGACAAAAATCGATCACCGGAAGACCCAGAAGACGAAAAACAAACCAGCAGGAAGTCTGGACGAAGTGACCGAGTTTTCGAGGCAACACAAAAGAAGAAAAAATAGAATCTCTAGGGCAGTGAACTCTCATCGTCATCATTGACTGAGTATCAACAACAAGTATTGAATTTTGGAGCTTAATGGGTTCCAGTACATCATATCATTTTTTCAGTTTTCGGTAGATTTTTATAAATTTCGCTAGATCCATCAGAATTAAAAATGTTTTTTTTTTGAGAAGGATTAGTCAGTGAGAGAGGACCTGGTGAGATATACCTAAAAAACTTGTTCAACAAAAAGTATTTGACCGGTTATACAGAACTCAAACTCTGGATGTGTTCATGCAGCTAGTCACAGAAGAATTATCAAAAAAATGGCATCAAGTTGCTTTGTTCATAACAACCTCTCCCCACCTGAAATGCAAGCCTTACAAGAATTAAAAAATAATATAAAATATTATAATAAAAAAAGCAGATAAAGGTTTGGGCGACAGTTGTTATTGGAAGGGATAATTATATAGTGATAAGCACAAAACATCTAAGTGATTGCATGTCTACAGTAAGATTATCAGGGGATCTTCTACTAATGAATTCAAAACAACAATTTGATAACTTTTTAGAAGAGGCAGTAATGAAGGGGTTAATTGAGCACACCAAGTGGATACATGAGGTGCAGAATCCACTAGTTACACCTGTAATCTACTTCTTCCCAAAGATCCATAAAAAATTTCCTCCATAGACCCTATAGTTTCGGGTATGGCTCGCGTTCTAGGAACCTTTGGCTCGGTACTACTTTAGATATGTACCTCCAAAGAATGGTAAAAAAAGATCATAATTGTTTAAGAGAATACGAATCAGTTTTTACAAAATCTGGATAAGATTCAGTACAAAAGAATGTAACAATTTTTGTGTAACTGTAGAAGTTAAATCGTTAGTTTACAAATATATCTCATGATCATGCAAAAAGGATGCAATTAGAGAAGCATGGTTTAATGAACCGCTATTGTCAAAATGAACACATCGCGTTTTTGCTTACATTATTAGATTGTGTTTTGTTAAAAAACTATTTTAGGTTTGGTAATGAGTACTATCTTCAAAAACAAGGAACCTCGATGGGGTCGCCAGTAAGGGTCCCAGCGTAGCTAATATTATATGACTTATTTTGAAATCATATGTGTTTCAATCTAAATTTATAGCAAAAATTCAAACATGGTTTAAGTTACGTCGATGACGTTGTCTTACTATGGACTGGAACCCAAGAAGAGTTAGGAGAGCTTTATGGAGTATATAAATAACAGTCATCCCACGCTAATATCGTTTTCCCTGAGTAAGAGCACAAGATAATGATTCTTAGTTGTTTTTAATAACAAAAGGATGATACTCATGTTAGAGCGGTTTCAACTAGCCTTTTTGTAATTAAACCATATGGAACGCAATTAATTTGTTGCACCGACAGAGCTATCATTCCCCTCATGTTGTTTTATGGAATCCCTAGGGGACAATTAATGAGGATACGTCGTATATGTACGGTTACGAAACAGCATTACGATGTTGAAGTAGAAAAACTATTAAATAAATTTGTAAATAGAGGACTACAATAAAAAGAATAGAATAGATGAGCATCCAAGTGAGAACTTTAAAAAGAGGAAGATCTATTGTATAATCGGGAACAAAAATGCATAGGTACCTCGTTTTTCATATATAGCTACATATGACAAACACTCTAATATTATCAGGAAGGTATATCACGCTATTGCATATTTTACAACAGATCCTAAGGTAGGGTATATGTTAGGATAATCAAGGTACATTTTTAAAAGAGGTTAGAACCCTGGGTTGATTCATTAGGCCTATTCTGATATTTTTTTTCCCTAAAAAGTCTAAGCAAGATATATTGTGATCAACTAAATGTAGGCACTTACCCATGCCCTTTCTTGTACAAATTGTAGTGCGATTAGTGTGGGTACCTATGTTTGCCATCCGTTTTAAGGAATTAGCATTACCTTTAAAGGATACTATAGCTGTTTGACTAGTACGTCATTTATTATATAAAAATGTCCTTGCGGCAAAGGGTTTGTAGGGCAAAACGAGTCGCTCTGTCAGAGTGAGAATTAGCGAACATTAAATCGATATTAAGAAATTACAAAACATATGGAGCAAAAAGAACAAAAAAGAACAAGATATGGGGAGACAGCGCTAGCCAAACATTTCTTCGAGTCAAAACACCACAGCAAGCGATTTACGGGGTGTGCGTTAGAAGAGATACCTGTGCAGGATGCCAATCGTAACAAATCCAGACTGCTTCACGTGAAGCATTGGGATTAGTAAACTTCAAACAAAGAACCCAAGGGTTTAAATGAGTTGTTTAGTCTCAGATGTTTTTTATAGGTAGATATAGATATATTTAGAACTGTAATAAGTAGTTGGTAGGTGTTAGATTAGATACGATGTATTTTATAAAAAATGTGAGGAATAGTTATTAATTAGAGTATAAGGTATTAAATGTATGCTAGTGGTATATTTGGTTAGTAGGAAACATAGGGTTAATACTCATCTGTCTGCTTAATGTGATCACATATCGTGAGTGTGACTTGGACTACGCATGCCTGAAGTAGGAAAGTGATTTCCGAAACGTTGCAGACTGTGTGCAACATGGAGTGTTTGGCTCCACATCAGTCAGCTCGGAGAGATTGCATACCACTGACAACGTGAAATGTTGAAATGAAAATTCTGTGATTGTACACGAAACTACTACAGCTAAGTACTGACTGCATATTGTATGTAAAGCGATGATTTGGAATATATAAGGGCATGTAGCTTCATTGATGTTCCGTACGATAGTAAAAAGCTTCAAGTTTTTAAATGATAATTGGTTTCAGTCTTTTTGTTGCCAGTCAAGGGAAATTGGTGCCCCTTTGGGGCACCACAGGCTCTGCTGCCCCCAAAGCCTTCAAGTAGCCCCCCCGGGCGAAATCTTCGCTCCTGTTTAAAGATACAATTCGAGGGGAAAACTTTGCAAACCTTAAATTTACCTTTCACCCGTAAGAAGATGCCACTATGGAACCTACCCGACTTTCCCCAGGGACGTAATAATCCAATGTTTAAGTATGGGGGAGAAGGGGTTTTAAGTACGCGGAGATTTAATTCATGAGAAGAGCAGCGCGGGCTGACCCTTCGAGTTTGAGGGAAAAGTTTTCACTTCCCTCATTCATGGTTCCCAGCAATGCAATACTCTCATTCTGCAAGTCCAGGCTTCGTAACTTGCCAGACTCTGTGCCCTAAGGGATTTGACTCGTTATGGGTGCCACGGTCCTCCTTACTCTTTTCCCATTAGGGTATACTCGGGGTTTGGGGGATGGGAACTGAGGGAAAGAGCCCCCTTTAAAAAAAGGGGGAAGCATGTTTGGGGGATCCGGAGAAATCGGATAAAATACTTGTGGCCTTCGTAAGGTGCGCAAGAAGTGATTTGTGAGTCTTGGAGGGAAATTCATTTAAAAAATTATTCATAACGCATATTATGGTTTCAAACCCCCCCCCCCCACCCCATCCAAAAAAATCCCGAATAGATGCCAGGTTTGTCCTAAGTGTAATGCCCCTTCCACTAATATGTGGCATGGAATATGAGAGTGTCCTCTTACTCAGATATTCTGGGACCAGTTAGTCTCCTTTGTACAGACACACTGGCGTATTACACTGAATAAGAGCCACGATTTACTCATCTTCCATCACACGAGAGCCCCGGAGAGTAACTCCAGAAGCTTTGGAGACATCACAAATGTTCCTGCAGTGTTTTGCATATTTATAATTTTTTTGTGTCCTAAAGTCATGTCCAATAAATATATTTTACACTGACAAGCAAAATGGTAACAATGGTTTGAACTTGTGACTTTCAGGCTTCATATCTCCCCATCCACTACAGCTTTGCACATGAGGCTACTGTAATTTTATATACAGTCATCTTACCTATCTTATACATAAATTTGACTTGCAAGTATTTAGCATCTGCTTATTTTATAGTTTTGCCCCAAAAAATCAAAGTGTTAATTTTATTATTTTGTTAGTATTTGGTAAATCCACCTTTGGATTTCAATACTGCCTGAATGCGTCTGGGCTCTGGATCACATTCAAGCAGGTCTCTTCTACACATTCCCAATGTTGGTGCGGACTGGATTTGGATACAAATACAGCTTTTTCTTCAACTCTTCCCCACAAGTGTTCAAAAGAATCAAAACCTTGTTTACCCTTTTGCTTGTAAGTTTTCTGTTCTTCCTAAATAGCTTGATTATTGATCAAAAAGGTGATAAAAAGCCTGATGTTACCATTTTACTAGAGTAAAGTTATCACTTAAACATGCGCCATGTATGAGGGAGTCAGGAGTCGGAGTCAGGGTCGGAGGTTTGGGAAATTGAGGAGTCGGGGCTTTGGCTTGCTGACTCCACAGCCCTGCTAAGCGGTGTGCTTCACTCCGCCCCTAATCAAGCAAATATATAGGTAACAAACTGCTTGTAGGAGTCGACAATCAGAGCGTTCCCCAATCATAATGCCAATTATTATGGTTAAAAGTACATATGTACCCACCGATTAAACTGTAGATGATTATTCAGAGACTGCATCTCTAAAGGCTTACTTTAAAAATATATATATATGTACACAAAAAAAATATGTACACCTCTAATGGTGATATACATCACTTTACTAATTGTTTACTAGCATAACATATGTACCCATGTATAAGTAAACTGTACATCATCATAAATATTTATACCTATTGAAAAAATACCACTAGGGGTATATTATTATTTTTATTATTATTATTATTATTTATTTTAAAGCGCCATTGATTCCAGGGCGCTGTACATTCGAGGGGGTTACATATATTATATAAGTCAAACGAGTACAGTGATAAGGGATAATGACAATTGGCACGACAGAGGGAGAGAGGACCCTACCCACGAGGGCTTACAATCTACAAGGAGGGGTATATGACCCCAGAATGAATGTCTGCAGTAGCAGGTACAAAACATTGATGTAGAACGCATTTGAAAATAAGTATGTATAGAAAAGTAAACAATACAGTACAATCAAATGAACAAGTATAACATGATGACACCAAACCAACTCCTTTGCCAAAGTACTCCACATAGGTATACATATAAGTAGGCAGAGACAAAGAATTTTTTTTTGCCATCCAGGTAAGTAAGTCAAAAGATGCATTATCTGATAAAAATATCAGACCCCTATGCCTGCCAATACAATCCAGTGGGAATATGAAACACAAACAAGTGTAAATACATATGGAACATATAGCAGCTGATAAACTAAAAATACAATAAGGGCTTGTCCCCATGGCACGGGTTTGCGGCCGGTTTTTCAGACTGTTTTCGGTTTTGAAAACAGTCTGAAAAACCATCCGCAAACTTCAATGGACCGCTATGGAAAACCCGTGCAGTGTTCCCACTGCATGGGTTTTCTGCCCGGAGGTTTTTCAGACCACCGGCGGTCCGAAAAACATTGAACATGTTCATTCTTCCGTCCGGTTTTTGGACGAAATATGAACATGTCTATGGGAAGGAGGAGGGCTTTTCTCCGCAAACCTTGTAGAAAAGCCGTCGCACGGCATAAAAACAGGACAAATACCGGTCGGATAAACCAACCGGTATTTGTCCTGTGCCATGTAAACGGCCCCTAATCAGTAGAGCATTGTGACAAGTATACAGTAACACATACCGAGTAATGTAATATGTAACAGTAGGTACAGTGGTGGCCAAAAGTATTGGCACCCCTGCAATTCTGTCAGATAATACTCAGTTTCTTCCTGAAAATGATTGCAATCACAAATTCTTTGGTATTATCTTCATTTAATTTGTCTTCAATGGAAAACCACAAAAAGAATTGTCATAAAGCCAAATTGGATATAATTCCACACCAAACATAAAAAAGGGGGTGGACAAAAGTATTGGCACTGTTTGAAAAATCATGTGATGCTTCTCTAATTTGTGTAATTAACAGCACCTGTAACTTACCTGTGGCACCTAACAGGTGTTGGCAATAACTAAATCACACTTGCAGCCAGTTGACATGGATTAAAGTTGACTCAACCTCTGTCCTGTGTCCTTGTGTGTACCACATTGAGCATGGAGAAAAGAAAGAAGACCAAAGAACTGTCTGAGGACTTGAGAATCCAAATTGTGAGGAAGCATGAGCAATCTCAAAGCTTCAAGTCTATCTCCAAAGACCTGAATGTTCCTGTGTCTACCGTGCGCAGTGTCATCAAGAAGTTTAACGCCCATGACACTGTGGCTAACCTCCCTAGATGTGGACGGAAAAGAAAAATTGACGAGAGATTTCAACGCAAGATTGTGCGGATGGTGGATAAAGAACCTCGACTAACATCCAAACAAGTTCAAGCTGCCCTGCAGTCCGATGGTACAACAGTGTCAACCCATACTATTCGTTGGCGTCTAAATGAAAAGGGACTGTATGGTAGGATACCCAGGAAGACCCCACTTCTTACCCCGAGAGACAAAAAAGCCAGGCTGGAGTTTGCCAAAACTTACCTGAGAAAGCTTAAAATGTTTTGGAAGAATGTTCTCTTTGCAGATGAGACAAAAGTAGAGCTTTTTGGGAAAAGGCATTAACATAGAGTTTACAGGAAAAAAAAAAGAGACATAGAAAAGAACACGGTCCCTACACTCAAACATGGCGGAGGTTCCCTGATGTTTTGGGGTTTTGCTTTGCTGCCTCTGGCACTGGACTGCTTGACCGTGTGCATGGCATTATGAAGTCTGAAGACTACCAACAAATTTTGCAGCATAATGTAGGGCCCAGTGTGAGAAAGCTGGGTCTCCCTCAGAGGTCATGGGTCTTCCAGCAGGACAATGACCCAAAACACACTTCAAAAAGCACTAGAAAATGGTTTGAGAGCAGCCAGACCTGAATCCCATAGAACACCTGTGGAGAGATCTCAGAATGACAGTTTGGAGAAGGCACCCTTCAAATCTTAGGGACCTGGAGCAGTTTGCCAAAGAAGAAGGGTCTAAAATTCCAGCAGAGCATTGTAAGAAACTCATTGATGGTTACCGGAAGCGGTTGTTCGCAGTTATTTTGGCTAATGGTTGTGCTACCAAGTATTAGGCTGAGGGTGCCAATACTTTTGTCCGGCCCATTTTTGGAGTTTTGTATGAAATGATCAATGATTTGATTTTTGTCTCTTTCTGTTTTGTTTTTTCATTGCAAGCAAAATAAATGAATATATTAATACCAAAGAATTTGTGATTTCAATCATTTTCAAGAAGAAACTGAGTATTATCTGACAGAATTGCAGGGGTGCCAATACTTTTGGCCACCACTGTAGATACATAATAAACCATAATAATATTGCATATGGTCCATGCAAATACATACAAAAAGGGCAATCGGATCCAAGGTAAATATTAAGGTAATAACATACTTTTACTGGTAGGTAATTGGTATATAACAGATAGTTGGCGTAGATGAGAGAATAAGGATCTAGACAAAAAAGCTAAAGGTCGGCCTCTCGCTTATACCTGCAGGGTACACTGATCGAAATCTGTAAATCCATAGACTCTACTCCTGTAAGATTGTAGTTTCCCAAATTTCTTCTATTGCTGAGGGCCTTAGAAGTTTAATTCCTCTAAAACTAAGGTCTTCCACTCAGCCATGATGGGTTTTCCTAATATGTCGAGAGACTGGGTATCAACACCTCTTTTAATATTGGCAAAGTGATCACTAATCTTCCTCCTCAACTCCCTGTGGGTTTTGCCCAAATAGTCTAAGGGACATGTGCATTGAGCCAGATGTGATGCCTAATTTTGTATTGATGGCCAATGGCCGAACTTGAGAAGGTGTTGTAGATTTCCACAAAACTACTTATTTTACATTTTTCACATTTAAAGCTTCTACAGGGCTGACGACCCAGGCAAGTAACTGGTTGCTTCAGTGCCATGAAGTGGCTTTGGACAAATATGTCTCGTAAGCTCCTGCACTTGCGATAAGTAATGGCTGGTCTAGTGCGTAATATAGACCTCAAATCATCATCAAGCAATTGAAGGTCGCAGTGTTTGGAAATAATCTCCTGCACAGCTTGATTATCAAACCTGCCTTTGATAAAGAGATCCTCTTTTATTGGGCTATCGTGCCTCTTAGTCTGGGCTGTGGAGTCAATAAGCCAAAGCTCCAACTCCTGACTCAGTCTCCCACTCTCTCACACATAGCGCATGTTTAAGTGAGAACTTCACTGTAGTAAAATAGTAACATCAGGCTTTTTATCACCTTATGATACAATAATCAAGCTACCGTATAAACTCGAGTATAAGCCGACCCGAGTATAAGCCGAGGCACCTACTTTTGCAGGTTATAGGCAGGTATAGGTCGTTATACGCAGGTATAGACAGCAATATGTCCCCATAGGCAGGCTATAGGCAGGTAATTGCCCCCATAAGCAGGTTATAGGCAGGAATAGGTCCCCCTAGGCAGGTTATAGGCAGGTATAGGTCCCCCTAGGTAGGTTATAGGCAGGTATAGTTCATTATAGGCAGGTATAAGTCGTTATATGCAGGTATAGGCAGCTATATGTCCCCATAGGCAGGCTATAGGCAGGTAATTGCCCCCATTGGCAGGTTATAGGCAAGTATAGGTCCCCCTAGGCAGGTTATAAGCAGGTATAGGTCGTTATAGGCTGGTATAGGTCCCCATAGGCAGGTATAGGTCATTATACGCAGGTATAGGCAGCTATATGTCCCCATAGGCAGGTATAGGTCCCTCTAGGCAGGTTATAGGCAGGTATAGGTCGTTATAGGCAGATATAGGTCCCCCTAGGAAGGCTATAGGCAGGTATAAGTCCCCTAGGCAGGCTATAAGCAGGTATAGGTCCCCCTAAACAGGTTATAGGTATAGCCACGGTTTTAAAACAAAAAACACCCTTACCTCGCTCCCCGCTGCTCCGCCTCCCGTGCGCTCTCCTCCATCTTCTCGGCACAGCCGGGTGATGTCATCAGGCCGCGCACGCAGCGTGATGACGCACGCTGCCTGTGCCGGAAACTCCGGACGGCCGCGAGTCTGCTCGTCGCTCTCTGCTCCGCAGTGGTATCTCTTCACTTGTATGCGCTCCGGAAGAGTCACATACAAGTGAAGAGATAGCCGACAGCGCCTGGGCCACCGCAGTGCCTGGACGCTGTTGGCTGTACTCGGCCTTCAGCTATATGCACTCCCTGAGTCGCCGCATATAGCTGAAGCGTCCCTGTCGGCACTCGGGCCATCGCAGCGCCCGAGTGCCGACAGTGACTCGAGTATAAGCCGAGGGGGGATTTTTCAGCACATTTTTTGTGCTGAAAAAACTCGGCTTATACTTGAGTATATATGGTACTTAGGTAGAACATACACTGACAAGCAAAATGGTAACAATGTTTTGAACTTTTGACTTTCAGGCTCCATATCTCCCTATCCACTACAACTTTGACCGTGAGACTACCATCATTTTATAGACAATCATCTTACCTATTGACATTTGTCTGTATATTTTTATGATACATTATAGTTAACTTTAACCTTGACAATAGCTATTTATTAAGTTTCCGGCAGATATTACCGGCATGCCATGACACAAGGCATTATGGGAAAGGGGCTGAGAAGCCCACAGCGCCCTCTGTTGGTTGTAACAAATCCTCAATTTGCTTTTGACCCACCGAGTCTTGAGAAAGCAAAAAGGATTTTTTAGTCAAGCCAGTATCTCTCATCTACAGACAACGCTGTTTCGGGATTTTTGTCCCTCTTCAGTGCAGAGTAGAGAAGATACTGGCTGGCTGTGTGGGAGGCATCGGGTAGCTCAGGAAGGGAAGATCTCTCCTTAAGTAGAGCACCGAACGATCGGCTTGTAGAGTTTTTGTTTTGCCTTTTCGCCCTCTACTTAGCATCTGCATATCACATGCCATGCCATGAGTAAGGGTCACATGCCCCGAAATTAGTTGGTTTATCTGACTCTCAAAATGTCTTAGAAATACATTTTTGATATATTTTTACTGCACTCATCCCATCTGCCTCTGCCTCCTAGACTGGAAGCAGTTTTTTTGTTTTTTTTTCCTAATCATCTTACCTATCTTATGCATAAATTTGACTTGCAAGTACTTAGAATCTGCTTAGTTCTGCAGATTCTTGTCATGTAACTGCATTGTTACTGTTTTTGGTCTTAAAAATCAAAATGTTAATTTTTATTATTTTGTTAGTATTTGGGAAATCCATCTTTTGGCTAGCAATGCAGTTACATGACAATCTGCATAACTAAGCATATGCTAAATAGTTGCAGGTCGAAGTTATGTATGAGATAGCCAAGATGATTGTCTATAAAATTATTGTAGTCTCGCATTCAAAGCTGTAGTGGATGGTGGGATATGGAGCCTGAAAGTCAATGGTTCAAAACATTGTTACCCTTGTGTATCTTTAATAAATTGTAAATATGCAAAACGTGTTTGGTATTGCCGGATTCGTGTCAACTGGTAGAATGCAGATAACCTATCACTTATATCACAGATTGAACAATGTAAAAACAAAACCCCTGTAAACATAGTGCAAGAATTTTTTTGCAGTTTCCCAGTATATTCTGTGGTACGATAAATGACACTATTAGAATGTACTTCTTGTCCGCAAAATAAAAGCCCTCATAGCCCTCAAAAAGCCCTCAAAGGCGATACCTTTTTCAGGCTAACTGTGTATATTTGATGGTGAGTTTTCGAAAGTACTAGCTTCCTTCTTCAGACATGATGTTATGTAAGAACTGAAAATTTACAGACTTTTTATACACAAAAGACCTGGACTTTCAAAGGATCTTAGAATTCTTAAAAAAAACAAAATGCAATATAAGCAGACAAGTTATTTACAACAGGTCAAGAAATCAACAATCTGGAAACTTGTGAGGCATGACGGAGGGGTCAGTAATTCTGCGTCTTATCTCGTAGCCATCAGGTGTAATTTGTGGCTCTCACAGTTCACACATAGTTTGCTTAAAGCTGGCATGGATGTTTAGCTCATTTTTCAGAGTTTGAAATTTTTGCATTAATTTAAATTCCCACTCCTTTCTCTCCCTCTGGGTCTTAAAATTTCCCATTAAAACCATAATCTTCAAATCTTCAATAGAATTGTCATCTCTGGAGAAGTGTTGTGCCACTGGAAGATCAGTTCTGCTGTTATTAATAGTGAATCTGTGTGAGTTCATATGCTGACTGAGTCTCTGCCCTGTTTCCCCCACATAGAGGCCTGTGATGGGACATAGCATACACATAATCAGAAACACCACATTGCTAGACCTGCATGAAAATGTCCCCCTAATTCTTTGCACCTGCTGTGACTGTGGGACAGGTACACTGCCAGCGGTGTGGATGTGCCTGCAGGTCTTGCACCTGTTCTGCAGGCAGGATGAGGTGCCATTTTCAGTTGGGGCCTTCAGGGCACTCCGGACAATAATACGCCGCAGGTTTGATGGTTATCGAAAGGAAAGGAGAGGGGGGACTTGGGATATTTCTTTAAGTCTGTTGTCCCCATGTAGTACAGGTTGAAGTTCCTTGGCAATCTTTTGTAGGATCTCCAGCTGTGGGTTGTAGGTTACAACTAGGGGCACTCGTTCTTCATTCTGGGTCTCGTTGTATGTAAGTAGACTGTCTCTGTTGATGGCAGCTGCTTTGCTGATTTGATTGTCCGTCACTTTTGGTCTGTATCCCAATTGGAGAAATTTTGTCTTCAGATCCAGGAGGTGTTTGTCTTGTCGGAGCAAATAAGATTGTATTGTATAGCCTGGCTGTATATAATGGATTGCTTCGTGTGTTTAGGGTGGAAGCTGTCGTTTCTGAGGTAGGCCGTTCTGTCTGTGGTCTTTACCGTGTATTGTAGTATCCAGAAAGTGGATTTTGCTCTCTGAATAGGTAAGTTTAAGGTTGATGATGGGATGGAAGTTATTGAAGTCATTATGGAATTTAAGTAGGGCCTCCTTGCCCACAGTCCAGATGACAAGGATATCATCGATTATAACAAGCTACATCATGGGTTTGGTGGTGCATGTGGATAGATACGCTCCTTCCAGTTCAGCCATAAAGAGATTTGCATACTGGGGCGCACATCTGGACCACATTGAAGTTCCCATTCGCTGTAGATATAGGTCCTCTCCAAATTTAAAATAGTTGTGGCTGAATATGAACTGTATGAGCTGTGTTACTGGTTTTGTTGGGAGGTTTAGTTTCTCCAGGTGCGCCCGACCATGCTGCAACGCCATCCTTGTGGGGTATGTTTGTATACAAGGATTCTACATTCATGGTGGCCAAAATGGTGCCCTCAGGAAGTGGACCGAGGGCATTGAGTTTAAGAAGATCCATGGTGTCCTGGATGTAACTAGGAGTATCTCTGACCAGGGTTTTTAGGAGATTTTCCACCCAACCTGAGATATTCTGTCAGTGTCCCAATACCAGAAATGATAGGCCTCCCAGGACCATTCTATTGAAGATTTGAAGATTATGGTTTCAATGGGACATTTTAAGACGCAGAGGGAGACAAAGGAGTGGGAATTCAAATTAATGCAAAAATTACAAACTCTGCAAAATGGGCTAAATATTCATGCCAGCTTTATTGAAAGTGTCACGCTGCAGAGAGATCCAGGAGAAGCAACAATGAGTAGTTAACCTGACATTTTGCGGTCAGGAGATCGTTTGAAACTTTTGCTAGAGTGTAATATGCGAAAACACGATTGCAAAGGGTCAAGAAGAGCGTTTACAGAGAGATAGCGGGTTAGTCGAGAGTAGACCAAGCGTTCCAGGAGTTTAGAGATGAAAGGCAGGTTAGAGACAGCGCAGGAAGGGTCCAGAGTGGGCTTTTTTAGTAAAAGGTTTAGAGCAGCGTGTTTAACGGCGGACGGGAAAATCCCAGTGGAGAGAGAGGTTGAAAATTGTAGTTCGAGGGGAGAGAATAGCTGGGGAAATAGACTGGACAAGGTGGGAGGGAATGCGGTCACTAGAGGAGGTAGTGGGACGAGCAGATGAGAAGCCTGGACACTTCTTCTGTCATTGGGTCAAGAGCCGAGAGCAGATTAGAAGACATGCGGGAAGGGACAGGATGGGTATTATTTGGGAATTTTGATGCAATGTTTTGCCAGATACTGTCGATTTTGTCTTTGAAGTGAGTGGCCAGGTCTTCAGCACAGAGGTCAGTGACCAGGGCCTGAGCTTTAGGTCTGAGGAGGGAATGGAAGGTGTCCAACAGTTGTTTTGGGGTGTGTAATGTTGAGATGAGGGAGGTGAAATATTTTTGTTTGGCACAGTGAAGGGCAGTATGAGAAGTCCTGAGCATGAATTTGTAGTGGAGAAAGTCTGCAGGTAGCTTGGACTTTCTCCACAGACGCTCAGCACACCTGGAATATCGCTGCTGAAAACGAGTCTAAATCGTGTGCCAAGGGTGCTGGCACCCGACTCGTGCGGTGTTGAGTGGTGCCAATTTGTCCAGGGTGGTTGAGAGCATTTCGTTGTATTCTTTAACACACAGGTCAGACAGGAGACGGAAGAGATTGGGGACAGTTGGGAATGTATGGTGTCTGAGTGCCTGAGTGTTAATGGAGCGGAGGTTTCTGAATGTGTGATGGGCAGGTGTGTCCAGAGAATTGAAAATTTATTGATGCGAAGGGAATACGGTTGTGGTCAGAGAGCGCAGAAGTAGAGTTAGTGAGGTTAGAGATTGAGCAGAGACGACAAAAAAAAACAAATCCTTGTGAGTGGGAGAGTCTGTAAACTGCGAGAGGCCAAGGGAAGAATAAAGAAACGGAGTACAACGAGACAAAAAGGTTGTAAATGGGGTGAAATCACCCATGATGAGAGTGGGCATTTCAGTAGAGGCACCAAAATGATCAAGAAATTGGCGGAGAGAGCCAGAGGGTCTGCATAAAACTGCCACTTTAAAAGAAATGGCTGAAAGCGTCTGAGTGTGTGGACCTCAAAAAGGGGGGGAAGTAAGAGAGGGGGGAGGAATTACCTGGGAAGTGTAGTGTGGAGAAGACGTAGCTGAACCCCCCCTTGCCTGTTCTCAGGTTGGGGTGGGGGGAAGTGTAGGCCACCATATGTGAGAAAACAAGGGGCGCGGGGTCAGATTGCTGGGGCCCTGTTTTTGTGAGGCTAGCAGGTTGGGGGGTTAGAGAGGAACAAGTCATGAACGCAGTGCGTTTGTTTGGACAGACGGGGGGTTCCACAGAAGCAAATTTAAATGGGACGGAAAAGATACAACAAATATTAGCAGGTTTGGGAGGGTTTCAGTGGGGGGAAAAATTTCGAGGTGGGGTTTAAACATTAAAGGAGGGGGGGGTTCGGGTTAGGAAAAGATGTCCCCGGCGCGGAAGGGGTTGAAAAAAAATTTTTGAAAGTAATGGTTTCAGTGAACGTTATGAGGGGTTGTTTGTGCGACACGATAAAAGCGGGGTTTTGGGGGGTATTTAAAAATTAATTTTCATGGGACGGTGCGGGGAGGGGAAGGAGAGGGGGCAAAAGTGAACAAATTTTTTTTCTTTTGGGCGTAAGGGTGGGGTGGTAGGACAGGGGCCAAAGTGCTGAAAGATAAAACTGCGAAAGTGAGCAGGGGAAAAATAAGGTTTTGTTTTAAAAAAGCCCATTTAGTCGCAAGAAAGATGAAAAGATGGTTTTCCCATCTGCCCATTTTGTTCCCCATTTTTTCCCCAAAAAACTGGCAGAGAAAGACCAGGCCCTATGAAAACCCTGTTGCCTTTCCAAACATAGTGTTGCTGGTCACTTATTAAATTACTGTTTCCCAGGGCAAAAAGTGGGTGGGTTACAAAAAGGGAAAAGCAGGAGGAAATGTTATCCTTTGCAAAACACTTAAAAAATTTTTAACAAAAAAAGGGGAAATTTTCTTGTAGGGGAACCATTTTTTTAAAAGGGGATGTTTTTGCAATTTTTTTTTCCCATTTAATGGTTTTTCTTTTTCATTTTTTTTCCCTCTCTTGCTTTAATTTTGATTGCAAGTCTGTAAAAGGGGAAGCTATAGAGTTTCCCGTGTGTAGGGCCCCCCCCCCCCCCCCTTCAGAGATAATTTCACTGCTCTGTGGTTTTTAGGACCCTGGAACCCGCCATAAATTTAAGGGAAATTTGAGATAAGAAATTGCAAACGATTCCCTTTGGTTAACCCCCAGTAAAAGGGCCCCCCTGCTGTGAGTTTCAGCTTTCTCAAATTGTCTGCGGGGAGCAGAAAACCATGATTGGGGGAGCCCAGACAAGCAGTACTGAAATGTCCACCCCTCTGTGCCCCCGAGGGCGCCAAAAAGAGGCTGAAAAGTGCCCCTCGTTCCAAATAAAATTATTGTGCTTTTTTTCCGACTTTTTTTTCCCAAAATTCGGGGTTTTTTTTTCTGCTAATTTTAGTTCTCTCGCTTCCAGGGTGGATTTGATTTAAATATAACTGATTTAAATCACGATTTAAATCACGATTTAAATCACTAGTCAGTAAGGCTTGATTTAAATCAAAGTTTCTACCTAAACTAGTTCTTGCTATTTTAACACGCAAGTAGATGAAGATTTTTAGAATCACTTTTATATTACTTTTTCTCCCAGTTAAATGGTAATCATTCTAATTTGGACACCACTGTTCTGTTGTACTTAAGAAGGAGAAAAAAAAATCCTGACCTTAATAACAATTTAAATAGATTTATTCAACGAAACAATAACAACATTACAGCATAAGTTATTTGCTTAAACAAACATCCATGTTTGTAAACTATTTGGCTAAACAAAATATATATATTTTAAGAAACTTAGACTGTCAGCCCAGCCGACACATAAAAACTTAAATACTACTGTCCCTGCTGTCCTCTGTAGCTCACTTGTCGTCATCTTCATCATCATCTTCTTCTTTGTTCCTATTCAAAATCTGGAAAAGAAAAACAAGCTTTCCTGCTTTATTGGGTCCCAACCGATGTCTAAATTTAGAATGAATGAGTCCAAAGGAAGAGAATATTCTTTCAACGCCTGGCAGAAGTTACTGCTGTTAAAAGTGAAATCATTACTTGAACAGTCTCTAAATCCAAGCGCTTAAGTGACTTCCACCAGTTTACTGGTGTGACCTTCCTTAAAATATCTTCAGCAAACATATATTTCTTGAATGGTTCCCCCTTAGCTCTGAAGTTTATTATATTTTGGCATTAAAGATGGATGATTGCTGGAAACCCATGTCATAGCTAACTCTCTTCCTCAGCACTTAGGTTTTGACCCTGATATTGGAAATTGACAATTTTGCCAAAAAATGAGCTGG
The DNA here is from genome assembly GCA_025379985.1 of Phyllomedusa bahiana. Taxonomy (NCBI): domain Eukaryota; kingdom Metazoa; phylum Chordata; class Amphibia; order Anura; family Hylidae; genus Phyllomedusa; species Phyllomedusa bahiana. The sequence goes on along the minus strand of JAODAL010041349.1, from coordinate 2,980 downwards.
ATCGGTGTTTGGGTCCCATTCGTTTGTTTACTGCTTGTAATTTTAATTCTGTCCATGTGTAGTTCTGTTTTTACATTGTTCATCAGTTCCTTCCAAATTTCAAAAGCATCCGCAATAAAACAGCTTTTTTTCTGTATTTTGTTTTAAAGCTTGAGAGATGGGTTTCGGGAAAGCTCAGCAATATGTTCAACATTTTCTCTTAAGCCCATGTTGAGGATTTTGGCCGTGAACTGCCATCTATTTATCTCGATTTTCTTTCACAAAGTGTCATCAGAATAGGCCATTTTTGATATACTGCTCAAAACAGTCCACCACAGAGTTCCATCTAACATCTTGTGGGAGCGTTAGCTTGGTTCCACCCATCCTTTTCAGAGCTGCTGCAGCAAAATGATTGATTATTACGGAAGTATTTAGCAATTTCAACAACATTAGCCTTTTTTCTGGAACACTAAGTCTTTGGCAAAAGAGGTGCAGCAAATGAGCACTGAAAACCATATGTTATTAGCAGTTTTGTATTCCCCCCCTGTTCTTCTAAATTCTCTTCTCATCTTGGATCCCGTTTGCAGCATTGTCAGTGACCAAACTGCGTACTAGACATTTGAATTTTTGTTCACATGTCGTTATAGCTTTTACTGCCACTTCTTGTAAGTATTCTGCTGTGTGTGCATTTCCTGACGTAAACAGTGGTTTGTGCAAGGAAGACTTTTACCTTTTTCTGTTATACAAGCACATACAATAAAGGGAAACATTGTGGACATTACTCCACCCCATCAATACTTAGGTTAACAATTTTACCCTCCAGAGCTGTTGCAAAATTGCTCCCTTTCTCTGTCAAAACACTTGATCCAGCAGTTTCCCCCCGCAACATCAGCTCTGCTGGGTGGACTGTATCCTGGTCTCAGTGACTGAACCATATTAATGAAATGTGGATTTTCTCAGCAGACGGGAAAAAAAGTTCGTTGCAATAAATAAACTGGGCAATTTTTCATCAATCAACCTTTTCTAATCCTGCTATTCTTATCACAACCTATCTATGGGGGTTCCAGGAGGTAAAGGTTTTTTCTTCCTTTTGGGTTTATGGTGATATGTGGCTGTGGGTGTCTGATGATGATGATGCTGCTGCTAATGAAGCACTATCCGGGTGGATAACTCTGAAACTGTAGAACAGGATGATTTGGGGATCTTGGAGGTTGGATAGTTTCCAGAATCCATGAATTCCCCCAAACAAAAAAAGTGAATGCTGTTATTTTAATTTTTTATACAATTTCTCTTATTGTACACAACACATCACTGCCCCTGCCCCAAAAGGAATATTTGTTTTTCTTCATCATAACTGCACCAAATGAAAGTAACATGCGTAATAATAAGAAATATATAATTTTTCTCACACATGACAGTTCACACTTTAGAAATAGGATTCAATAAAAAATGTTTACCAACCTGAAGATCCTGCCTGTTCAGAAGTGTTTCTTTGGGCATCTTCATCGCCGCACTTCTCATGATTTGCCTCATTCGCGCCACCAGGCCTTGCAAACTCTTTGTTTTCATCGTTTGCATTTTGCACGCATGCCTGCCTTACCGATAGGCGAAGGAGCTTCATTAAATATTCCCAAACTGGGTCTCTTTACGGCCTGCTGCCATTAAAAGGAAAGAATGTAATAAACCTCAGATCGTACACACAAACAGATCCAGACTTGTCCCGTCTGTGGCCCATGCGCAGTATTGTGCCAAAGTTTCACTTTCCCTTTTCTTGTCTGCTTGCCCCTTCCTCCTTCCTCACACTTAGACTCACATTCTTCTTGTGTTGTGCAGATCTATTCCACTCCAAACAATCAGAAACATTTTTTCTAACTTCTTGGGCTTTGCACTGAAAAAGGTTGATTCTGTATCATAGGTTTGTTTAAACAATAGGATTAAGGTCTTTTTCTCAACTCTGTTCATGTTGTAACATTTTTGCTGTGAAAAAGAGGCTGGGACCTCTGCGGAGTCAAATTCAGTTTTGAGAACTGCGTAAGTAAAGCGAGCGTCTGTGATAATATAGGAGAGAAACTGCCCACTAATCCTACAGAAACCTCTGGAAGGCATGGCATTGTGAATGTTATTACATATACAGCCTTTATTCTACTGAGTTAAACAACTCGCTTTATCTCATGATGGAAGAACCTTTGGATGGGAAAATATTTTCCTCAAAAATCAGTTTATTGAAAAAAATCCGATTTAAATAAAAAAAAATCCGATTTAAATAAAAAAAATCAGATTTTTTTGATTTTTTTTTAAAAAAAAACATTGATTTTTATCCACCCTGCTCGCTTCTGACGTTAAAAATGCTTTTTATAACGGATTTTGGCGCAAGAATAGTTTTTTTAACGTTTTTTTGCGCTAAAATCCCTTTACTTACAGATTTTGACACTAATAAAATTTTCTCGCTTCTGACGCAAAAAAATCCTTTCTTTAAGGAATTTTGGTGCAATAAAGTTCTCTCGATTCTGATGCTGAAAATTCGATTCTTTACAGATCTTGTCCCCTAAACTCCGTTTTTGGCGGGGATTTGACGCTAAACTCTGTTTTGCTGCAGATTTTTGCCGCTAAATCCTTCGCTGCAGATTTTGCCGCTAAAATCCGTTCGCTGCAGATTTTGCTGCTAAAATCCGTTCGCTGCAGATTTTGACCCTAAACTGTTTCTTTGCAGATTTTGACCCTAAACACCGTTCGCTGTGGTTTTTGATGCTAAACTCCGTTTCGCCGCGGATTTTGACGCTAAACTCCGTTTCGCAGCGGATTTTGACATAAGGGAACGACGTACATGACAGGAGGAACTAAGGAGGACCGACGTAAAAGACAGGAGGACCTAAAGAGGAAACGACGTATGTCAGAGGGGAACGACGTACATGACAGGAGGAAATAAAGAGGAACGACGTATGTCATAAGGGAACGACGTACATGACAGGAGGGAAATAAAGAGGAACGACGTATTCATAAA
>JAODAL010041348.1:0-35969 GCA_025379985.1 Phyllomedusa bahiana | reverse complement strand
TTTCCCAAAAGATCTTTTGCTGGTTTTGCGGTGTGGAGACTGTAAAAGACCAAGGTTTCATGACAAAACCGTATTCCATTTACTCACTTGATCTTTAGAATTTTTCGCATTGTCAATGGTTTTGAGATCATGTTGCTGTGAGGTACAGCTATAATTATGGTCCTTTGGAACAGAAATGTGGCTTCTAAGTGGCATTTCTCCATCACAATTTTTATAGTGGCTGAGAAGTCATATTTATAATTTTTTGGGGTCATGTTGCTGTGAGATACAGCTATAATCATGGTCCTTTGGAACAGAAATGTGGCTTTTAAGTGGCATTTCTCCCTCACAATTTTTAACAGTGGCTGAGAAGTCATTTTTATAATTTTTTGGGTCATGCTGCTTTGAAATGCAGCAATACTACAGGTCTTATTCTACAAAATTATTCTAAAAAATGTTGTTTCTAACAGATATTTGTTCTTCACAATTGTCAAAAGTGGCTCAAGGGTGATGGTGCTGTCAAAAACAGGAATAGGTAGGACACTTTTAATGGACACATATTGCAAAATGACTTGTTTTTGCAAGATCTTTAAAATGGCTAGCAATTCCTGTAGTGAGACAACCTATTAAATACAATTTAATAAAAGAGAAACAAAGACGTGGTGGGATTCCATCCTATTTCAAAAATGTGTTTTCTAGTTTTAAACTACTAAAAAACTTATACAAAATATTCCTCTGAATTGTACAAGGGAGGTACAGATAGACTTGAACAGATTTAGGTTACCCAGGATAGGTATAGTCAATGTCCAGTTCAACTAAAATGGTGGTTGAAAGACTCCTTTTTCTGGCAGTTTTTAAATCTGGGGGTCATGCAGGTTTGGGGCTCATGCTGTGGCTCAAGACAGGTATAGTCAATGTCCGGTTCAACTAAAATGGTGCTTCAAAGACTCCTTTTTCTGGCACTTTTTAATCTGTGGGTCAGACAGGTTTAATGGTCATACTGCAGTCCAGGACCGGTATAGTCAATGTCCAGTTTAACTAAAATGGTGATTTAAAGACTCCTTTTCCCAGCACATTTTAATTTGTGGGTCAGACAGGTTTAATGGTCTTACTGCGGTCCATGACAGGCATAGTCAATGTCCAGTTCAACTAAAATGGTGGTACAAAGACTCCTTTTTCCGGCACTTTTTAATCTGTGGGTAAGACAGGTTTAATGGTCATACTGTGGTACAGAACAGGTATAGTCATAGGTCCAGTTCAACTAAAATGGTGGTTCAAAGACTCCTTTTCCCAGCACTTTTTAATCTGTGGGTCAGACAGGTTTAATGGTCATACTGCGGTACAGGATAGATATAGTTAATGCCCAGTTCAAATAAAATGGTGGTTAAAAGACTCCTTTTTCCGACACTTTTTTAATCTGGGGGTCAGACAGGTTTAATGGTCATACTGCGGTCCAGGACAGGCATAGTCAATGTCCAGTTCAACTAAAATGGTGGTTGAAAGACTCCTTTTTCCGGCACTTTTTAAACTGTGGGTCAGGCAGGTTTAAGGGTCATGCTGCGGTCTAGGACAGGGATGTTCAATGTCCAGTTCAACTAAAATGGTGGTTCAAAGACTCCTTTTCCCAGCACATTTTAATCTGTGGGTCAGACAGGTTTAATGGTCATACTGCGGTACAGGACAGATATAGTTAATGTCCAGTTCAACTAAAATAGTGGTTAAAAGACTCCTTTTTCCGACACTTTTTTAATCTGGGGGTCATGCAGGTTTGGGGCTCATGCTGTGGCCCAGGACAGATAAAGTCAATGTCCAGTTCAACTAAAATGGTGGTTAAAAACCTTTTCCAGCACTTTTAATCTGGGGTCCAGGTTTGTCTCTGCGGCAGGACAGAAAGTAATGTCCAGTTCAACTAAAATGGTGGTTAAGATCCTTTTCCGGCACTTTTTTAATTGGGGGTCATGCATGTTTGGGGCTCATGCTGTGGCCCAGGACAGGTATAGTCAATGTCCCGTTCAACTAAAATGGTGGTTCAAAGACTCCATATTCCGGCACTTTTTAAATCTGTGGGTCATGCAAGTTTGGGGCTCATGCTGTGGCCCAGGACAGATATATTCAATGTCCAGTTCAACTAAAATGGTGGTTGAACGACTCCTTTTTCCGGCACTTTTTAATCTGTGGGTCAGACAGGTTTAATGGTCATATTGTGGTACAGGACAGGCATAGTCAATGTCCAGTTCAACTAAAATGGTGGTTGAAAGACTCCTTTTTCCGACAATTTTTAATCTGTGGGTCATGCAGGTTTAAGGGTCATGCCGCGGTCCAGGACAGGGATAGTCAATGTCCAGTCCAAGTAAAATGATGGTTCAAATAATAATTATAACCTAAGTGTGTTGCCTAAGATGTAGCACGTATCCATTTGACTGTTGTTGATATTAATTACAGCTTCTCCAGCCCTGTTTGGGTGTAAGAATAAAGGTGTTGTTCCTCTCCCATAGACTTTAATGGTCATTGGCGATAATCTATCATCGACTATCGGAAATCGTCTTGATAATTGGCGATATCGACTATCGACCCGATGACGATAGTCAGCGTTATCGCTCATCACTATAAAGAAGCACTGTGTAAAGTGTTTTTCCATTCATCAACAGGTTCATTAACATAGCCTTCTGGTGAAGATGGTATCGCCTCTGGGGACCACTTCATTGCTCATCTACAGTCGTGGATCAAATAACCTTAGGGTTATAAGTATTTTATTCAGACTATTGCTTTATGGGATGACAGTACAGAAAGAAGCTGTAGCTAAAAGCAGAATTTGTGCAGCACATCCATTGAGAAAACGTAGTATATAGGTACATGCTGGTGTGGCAGCAAAAAGCAATGCAAACACAATACAATATCAGCAGCACTCTACAAATACTAAAAACAGTCAAAGGGAACATAATATTGTGTTGTGTTTACATTGCTTTTGGCTGCCACATCTATATACTCATCTTTCTAAATGGATGTGCTGACCAAATTCTGCTTTTGGATTGTTTGCATGGGGGATTGGCTAACCCACATCTTGGTTTTTGCACTCCGCCCATCCGCACAGGCTTTTTAATAAGGAGGTTATAGCTGGAATCTTCTCTCCCTGAAATGTTGAGATAACATTATAGAATAGGGTCCCATCTGGTATTGGGGTCACCTTGGCATTTGGTAGATGGGCTGTTACAGTTTTGATCAAAAATGTACACTAAAAACCTAAAAATGTTCATATATTCCAAAGAGGCAGAAATGTATTTCCAAAAAATTCTTATGTTCCTTTTGACTGTTTTTTTAGTACGTGTAGAGTGCTGATGATAATGTATTGTGTTTGCAAAGCTATAGCTAAGCTTGCTATGGAAATCATGTCAGGGAGTACTCTATAAGTCTACTCATCTGCCTACCTAGGAAGATGTAGCCCGGTAACTTAATGGCCCTTATTCATAGTATCCCACAGCTTAGCACTACTGATGACTATTTGACAACTTGGTCATGATCACCTCTGTAGTTTACGTGAGCCATCAGCTCTCGTCCATACTGGAGTACAGTGCCCTTGGTCGGCTGAGCTATAGACTTTCATCTCCTCCTGATTCAGAGAAAACCCAGTGTAACCGTATTTAGTACAGGAGCTATATTGGTGCCAGTGCATGAGAGCTGAGAGGGAGAGCCCACAAATGTGGGTCTCCAGCAGGGCTGTAGGGGATTTCTCCAATTAGGAAAGACTGAGGCCGCCTAAAGGTGGAGTCTGCACTATCCCCCGGGGGACCTCCAGTCAGAGGGCTGTATTGCCGGAATGAGCTTAGGCATATGTATACAAAGGAGAAGAATAGTCTTGTTCTTGATTCTTAGCTGGAAATACATAGAGATGAGGAATTGCTGCTCAGTTAAAACTTCAGGTACAACTTAAAATTGCTTCACTCTATTAAAGATGCTTGTACAGATCCTTAATCACATTGCTCACATCCGAACTTGTGGGATATTTTTAGAGAGGCTAGCAAAAGAGGTCTGAAGAGTAAAATATGGCAACATCTATAGAGATAATAGTGTGACATCATGCAAGACATCGCTTCGTGCACATTGGCAGTGTAGATATTCTCATTAGGGAAGGTCTCATTGCAGTTGTAGTCAGACTGGAATATCCAGAACACATACACACATACACACACACACACACACACACACACACCACACACACAAAACATATATATATATATATATATATTGTCACGGTTCACGCCACGGTCCCTGTCTTGGACTGTCAGCGTGTCCGTGCCTGCCATATCTTTGCTGGGGCTCCCTGTGATGGGGTCCCGGCAGCCTGTGTTCTGCTATATACTTGCCTGTCCTGTTACTCTTCCTTCCTGGGGTCCTGTATGTGCTCTGCGCCTCCTAGGGCGCACACGCAGCTGCTTCCTGTCCTTTATAGGTCCTCTGTCCTGTTAATCTTGCTCTTGACCTGTGACCCCTGGCTATAAGAGGAGCTTCCTCCCTTTGCTCTGGGTCAGTCCATTGCAGTGTTGTGTTTTGCCTCATGCAGAGTGCTGTTTCCATCTGAGCTCCTGCCAGCTTCTCTGGACTTAACCCTGAGATGCCTGGTACAGTCCTGCAGACATCAGAGCTCCTGAACACCTGACTGAAGTCTTCTGCTGTACTAGCACCCATCTATTACCTGCTGTGTATCCTGCCGTAATCCCTGTCCAGTACCTGCTGTGTATCCTGCCATAATCCCTGTCCAGTACCTGCTGTGTATCCTGCTGTAATACCTGTCTAGTTACCTGCTGAATTCTGATGTTGCACCTGTTCTGTATCCTGCTGTATTCCTGCTGATGTGTATGTTTATTCCTGCTGAAATCTGCTCTATATACGTTTCCCTGCTGTACATGTTTACCACCGCTTCTGTGCCTGTGTTCCTGTCCTGCACCTTGGCTGTCACCACAGTTAGCCACGTCAGGGGTAGTGACCTGGGGGTTTCCCGCAGTAAAGTCCATCCTACTTTGCAGCGGGCTCCGGTGAAGACTGTGGGCCCCTTAGACTCTGCTCCCTGGCGTGGATCTTCATATATCATCTCGCCTGCGGTGATCACAATGGACCCACACCCAGATACCATCGGCACCTCAGCGTACGCAGTTATCGTCGGATTGCTACAGAATGGACTGACCATCCACATTCGAAACACACATATATATACATATATATATACATACAGCATATATATACAGCATATATATATATATATATATATATATTATATATATATATATATATATATGCAGCATATATACACAGCATATAATTATTTGATCCCTTGCTAGTTGTGTAAGTTTGCCCACTGACAAAGTCATGAACAGTCTATAATTTTAAGGGTAGGTTAATTTTAACATTGAGAGATAGAATATCCAAAATAAAATCCAGAAAATCACATTGTATAACTCATTTCTCTCAGTAAAATGTAAATAAAGTTATATAAGTATTTGATCCCCTACCAACCAATAAAAGTTCTGGCTCCTACAGACCAGTTAGATGCTCGTAATCAACTTGTTACCTGCATTAAAGACAGCTGTCTTAAATAGTCACATTTATAAAAGACTCCTGTCCACAGACTCAATTAATTAGTCAGACTCTAACCTCTACAACATGGGCAAGACCAAAGAGCTTTCTAAGGATGTCAGGTACAAAATCATAGACCTGCAAAAAGATGGAATGGGCTACAAAGCAAGACACTGGGTGAGAGGGAGACAACTGTTGGTGTTGTAGTAAGAAAATGGAAGAAATACAAAATGGTTGTCAATCGACATCAACCTGGGGCACCATGCAAAATCTCACCTTGTGGGGTATCCTTGATCATGAGGATGGTGAGAGAGATTAGCCTTAAACTACACAGGGTAACTTGTTAATGATCTCAAGCCAGCTGGGACCATAGTCACCAAGAAAACCACTGGTAACACAAAATCCTGCAGTGCCCGCAATGTCCCCCTGTTCAAGTAGGCATATGTGCAGGCCCGTCTGAAGTTTGCCAATGAACACGTGGATGATTCTGTGAGTGATTGGGAGAAGGTGTTGTGGTAAGATGAGACAAAAATTGAGCTCTTTGGCATTAAGTCACCGTGTTTGGAGAAAGAGAAATGCTGCCTATGACCCAAAGAACAGCGTCCCCAATGTCAAGCATGGAGGTGGAAACATTATGGACATCATGTATGAATGGGTCAGCGCAAGGTATCTGATGTCTTATTAGCCCGATATCCAGCACAGCCCCGTTCGCCTGATTTCGGGGTTCATGGTGCACTAGAACCATACGAAGCTATAGAATTATAGCTTAAGTATGGCAATTCTAGGTGCATTACTGCTAGAACAGGTATAACACTTTCAATGTGGTATACCTGAGCCAGAAATGTTGTACTAGCACTAGAATGCACCTGATTTATGATCCGCTGTAATGCATAAATCAGGTGCATTCTAGGCTATTATTATGCGCATGACATTTGTCATTTAAGCGCTAACTTTCGTACATGCCACCCTATGTTTTGGGGGTGTTTCTCTGCTGAGGACACACGACAGCTTCACTGCATAAATGGGAGAATGGATGGATTCTTTCACTGTATGTATTGTGGCAGAATGACCTACGGTGGTCGCATGGTACTGCCACTAGGTGGTGTACAGCAGGTCACCTGCTAGCAAATTGCCACCAAGGGCCTGGTCTCGGTGGGGAAAATCAGTGGTTGTCTGTCAGCCACGCTAGGTTGCTGACACCTGTACATAGTATGACTGATGCCCAGCCATTATGGGCTGGCTTTTCATGGAACAGCTGCAGTTGGGTGGGTGGCTGTTCCCACGTTCCAGGTCCAGGTTTTTCCAAGCTTATAAAAAAGCTTATCTCCCCAGGTATTCAGAGTTGTGGTCTGCTACCTGGGAGTGGAGCAGCAGAAGGGGAGCTGAGAGAGAGCTCTGGCACCACGTAGGCTTGAGGGAAACCAATAAGATACAGTAAGGATACTGTTATTGTGTGGTGCTGGACAGTAGGTAGAAACCAAGGATATAGAGGGTCTCTCTGTGAGTTAGTGATTAGACTGCCAAGGATTATGTTTATGATTTGTTTTTTGAAATCGGTATCCTTGCTAATAAAGCTAGCTGAGGTCAGTTTTAAGAAGTCTGGTGTCAGCATATCCTACCTGGAAACGGCATTATTGTTCTACCAAGGACGATGATCCCTGGAGCTAAGTGTGATTCCCCCAGGACAGTCCAAGATGGTGTCCGAATGCAAGTGAGACCCTACAGTATATATATCTATAGATGTGTGTGTATATATATATATATATATATATATATATATATATATATATATATGTGGCGTACCTACAGTGGGCGCAGCGGTTGCAGTTGTGACCGGGCAGCTAGGAGGGCCCGTGGGGCCCCCTCTCCACTGTGTTTGCCCCCTGACCACTATATCACCAGCCTGGCCGCTGTATACCTTTGGAAGTGTGAGCTGGTTCTTTCCAGACGGGGGCCGGACCCGTAGCGCGCGGAGGGGGAGGTTCCCCCCCGCATGACCCGGCGGGCCGCGCCTCCCGGGAGGAGCTGTGACGTGCAGCTGGCTTTTAAGGCCGCCGAACGTACACAGGAAGCAGTCGCGCCCAATCTGAGTGGGACCTGCGCGCGCTGCTGCTCCTGATATGGCCGACGTGGAGGCGGTGCTGGACCGGCTGCGGACCGCGGCCGGGTCCCGTGGCAGTGCCTGGCTGCAGGCTCAAGTTGATGCAGCCTTGCAAGGAGGTGAAACGCCAGCCGCGGCGGCGGGTGGCGCAAGGGGGGGGGGCGCAGGGCTAGGCCACCGCAGCGCCTGAGCCCTGATGTGACCCCCAGAGCCCGGAAACGCCGAGGAAGCCCCTCCGGGGACCCTCCAGCCCAGGGTGCAAGGCGGTCGGCACCAGGTACCAGGCCCAGGACTGGGAGGAATTCTGGGAGGCGCCCGGGCTCTGCGGAGGGTGGCAGGCCCCGCTCTGTAGTTGGGTCGGTGTCTGCTGCGCCTCTGGGAGCGACTGAAGTTTCTGCGGCGGCAGGCTGCCCCGGTGATGTGCTGGCCGGGGGGGCGCAGCCAGGTGCGTCCAGAGTGTGGAGGGTCGGCGGCGGCTAGCCTTGGCCAGAATGTAGTGATCGACGGGTGGCTTATGGTCGGCCCAGGCGGCGGAGGAATTGAGGATCCGTTGGCGGGGGATGGGTCCCAGCGGTCCTTTCAGGAGGCGTTTGTGATGCCGCAGGGGCACTCCCGTTCCAGATGTTCTTCGGTATCCAGTCTTCTCCCGGCCAGTGGCAATCTGGCCTCCCGTGACCTTCTTCAGGGATCCTTGGTGGCTGGCGGGGTCGCAGCACCCGCGCAGCCGGGTGAGTATACGTCTTTGTCTTGTCCGTTTCCTCCTATCTTTCTATCGCAGAGCACAGCACTTAGTCAGGTCCCGGGGCCGTCTGGGCTCGGCGGGGCTGGGGAGGACGTGGGGGGTTGGTAGGGTTGGCGGCCGGGGTACAGGAGTTGCTGGCGAGGTTTAGTCAGGCGGGTTCCCCGGCTAGCGCTTGGGGTCCAGCGTTGTCTGTGGGGAGGGGCGTGGCGGCGCAGGCCCCTGTTGTGCGAGGTACCATGGTCTCGGTTCAGACGGATAAGGAAGGGCAAGGTGATGGGGTTCGATTGGACGATAAAGCGAGGGGGGAGGTTTATGTTTGCTTTGAGGGTCCTTTAGGCTCCCACTTGAAAAAAGAGGTGAAAGAAAAAATCTGGAGAGACTAATTCGTTGAGATTTTTTCCCTTTTCCCTCTAGAAAAGTTTAATTTGGACAAGGGTAAGAGGGATGAGAGCAAGAAGGAGGAGGAAGAAAAGCGCCGTTGGCGCTTGATTCCGCAGACTTTTAACAACTGGTTGCAGGCGTTTGCCATTTTGGCCAGTGTAATTGGGGAAAATGCGCCAGAGCATTGTTCGGCTCTTTTTTGCTATCTGGACGCGATCGGGGAGGCGCAGAGGGTTTATGGGGGGCAAGCTTGGCTGCGGTACGATGAGCAGTTCCGCCAGCGGAAGGCGGTGCGGCCTTCAATTAGGTGGGATAATAAGGACATAGGTTTGTGGCTGCGGGTTATGGGACCTGCGCGATATGGGCAGTCCTTTCGAGTGGAGCCTACGGTGGCTCCTCAGCCATGGGAGGGCAGAAGATGGGATTGTGTTGGCTCTTTAACGAGGGTCACTGTAAGTTCGGGGGCGGCTGCCGGTTTAAACATTTGTGCTCCGGGTGCAATGCGGGTTCCCACGGTTTGTCCCGGTGCAGCAAGAAAGGCAAGGGGCGGGGGTCAGGTTCTGGTGGGCAATGGTCAGACGCCGGTGAAGGTGGAAAAGATGCGAGCGTACCTCGCCAGGTATCCGGATAGGGCGGGGGCGGAGTTGCTAGAGCGGGGTTTTGAGGACGGTTTTCGTATTCCTCCCCCGTCGCATGTGGTTCCCTTCACTACTAAGAACTTGCGGTCCGCTATGGAACAACAGGTAGTGGTGACGGAGAAACTGGCGAAGGAGGTGGCGTTGGGCCGGATGGCGGGGCCTTTCACGGAACCCCCGTTTGCTGATTTGGTGGTCTCTCCTCTGGGCGTGGTGCCCAAGAAGGAGCCGAACAAATTTCGGCTGATACACCACCTTTCCTTTCCACGGGGTAAGTCGGTCAACGATGGTATCGATCCGGAGCTTTGTTCCGTGGCTTATACCTCATTTGACATGGCGACACAGTGGGTGCGGCGTTATGGGCCGGGGGCGTTGTTGGCTAAGATTGACATTGAGGCGGCTTTTCGCCTGTTGCCAGTGCATGCAGACAGCGTTCGTGTGTTGGGGTGTTTTTGGGAAGGGGCGTTTTTCGTGGATCGTTGTTTGCCGATGGGCTGTTCCATTTCCTGCGCCTACTTTGAGGCATTTAGTTCTTTCTTGGAATGGGTAGTGCGGGACGTGGCGGGGGTCCCCTCAATCATCCATTATCTGGATGATTTTTTGTGTATCGGTCCTGAGGGCTCCAACGTTTGCGAGCTACTACTGCGGACGATGCAATGGGTGGCGGAGCAATTTGGTGTTCCATTGGCTCCGGAAAAAACTGAAGGGCCAGCCACGCGTCTAAATTTTTTGGGGATCAGGATTGATTCCGTTTCAATGACATGCAGCCTGCCGCCGGAGAAGCTTGAGGCATTGTGGGCTGAGGTTAGGAGGGCGAGGGCTTTGAGGAAGATTCCCCTTCGGGAGCTACAATCACTGTTGGGTAAGTTGAATTTCGCTTGTCGCATCATGCCAATGGGCAGGGTGTTCTGTCGGCGGCTGGCGGCTGAGACGTCTGGGGTGCGAGCCCCTCATCCTATTGTGCGGCTTACGGGGGAATTGAGGGATGACTTGAGCGTTTGGGGGGAGTTCTTGGAGCGTTACAATAGGCGTTCATTGTTTATCGAGGACGGCTGTTCGAATATGGAGGTGGAGATTTTCACGGACGCGGCAGGCGGAGTGGGGTTTGGGGCATACTCCCAGGGTTCGTGGTGTGCTGGGGGTTGGCCGTTGGCTTGGGTGGAATCTGGGTTGGTGCGTAATTTGGCCCTGTTAGAGTTGTTTCCCATAGTGGTGGCGGTGGAAATTTGGGGAAATAGGATTCGGAATAAGAAAGTAAGGTTTCATTGTGATAACCTGGGGGTGGTTCAAGCCATCAATAGTCTGTCGGCATCGTCTCCTCCGGTGGTGCGCCTGCTTAGGCATTTGGTTCTGTGTTGTTTGGGTCTTAATGCTTGGGTGGTGGCGGAGCATGTTCCTGGGGTGCATAACTCAATAGCGTATGCTTTGTCTCGTTTCCAGTGGGACCGATTTCGAGACCTGGCGCCGGGAGATGCTGCCGTAGGGCTTCCTTGCCCGGGGCATTTGTGGGAGCTGGTCAACGGGAGGCCGGTCGCCTGATCCAGGCTTCTTTGGCGGACAAGACATGGGTGGCCTATAAGGCTTCTTGGAATGTCTGGTGTGCTTGGCTTCAGGGATTGGGCGATTGTGTGCATGAGAATGATCTGCCTTGGGCGTTGTGTTTTTTGGGTCATGTGTCCAAGTTGGGTTGGTCTCCTTCGAAGGTCTCGCGCTTTCTTTCTGGTTTGGCGTTTGGTTTTAAGTTGCGGGGTCAGGTGGATTGCACCAAGGCTTTTGTGGTGCGTCAGGTCTTGAGGGATTGTCGAAAGGGCCGAGCCACGTGCGATACTAGGCGTCCAATGGACTTCCAGTTATTGGAACGTTTGGGTGGGGTGCTGGTGGATGTGTATTCCGATCAGTTGGAGTTGTGTTTGTTCAGGTTGGCTTTCTCTTGGGCATTTTTCGGGGCACTACGGATTGGAGAGTTGGTATCGCCAAGTAAGAAGGTGGGTGGAGGATTGTATTGGGGGGATGTGGAGATGTTGAGTCACGGAGTCAAGTTTCATATTCGGCGGTCTAAGACAGATATTTTTGGCAGGGGGAAGGTTGTGGTTTTGGGGGCAGTGACTGGGTCAAGTATGTGCCCGGTAGCTTGCTTAAGAGCGTATTCAGCTCGGGTTCCGGTGGGGTCGGGTCCGGTGCTGTGTCATGTCAACGGCGAGTTCTTGTCCCGTTTTCAATTTACGGGGGTGTTTCGGAAATGTCTGGCTCACCTGGGGTTAGATCCGGGCAGTTTCGCGCCACACTCTTTTCGGATTGGCGCGGCGACAGAGGCTGCGAGTCTTGGCCTTCCTTCTGCCGCGGTAAAACGTATTGGCCGATGGGAATCGGAGCGCTTTTGGCTGTACACACGGCCTCATCTGCTAGCAAATTAAGGCAGGGGTTGCTCGCGTTTCCTCCTTTCTTAGCGTGAGTCCAGTCTGGTTTCTAGGGATAGGTGCCGCTCCTTCGTCCTGTTGTGTGTTGGTTTGTGTGCTCTTTGCTTCCCATGGTTGTGTTTGTTTCCTCCCCCAGGTCAAAAATCGCCGGGCCTGGTATGGATCCTGGGACACTCGTTTGTGTTTTGGGGAGCGGAGCGTGCGGATCTGCGATTGAAAGGCCGTCAGATGGGTGTGCCGCGGGAATTGGCTGTGATACGGTGGCTTGGAATACGTGGCATGCTGTGGAGGGATCTGCTGTATGAGATTCATCGATTTGCCCAGTGGGATCGTGTGCCAGATGTGCTGGTTCTTCACTTGGGGGACAATGACTGTTCGGGAGCTTATCCGGGACATTCGCCATGACCTGCTGCGGATCTGGTCATTATTCCCAGGTATCGTGGTAGTCTGGTCTGACGTTGTTCCCCGTAAGTCCTGGAGGGGAGCGGTGTCGGTGGAGCGACTTAACAAGGCCCGGATCAAGTTGAACCGGCAGGTGTCGAGTTTTGTGGCTCGGAATGGTGGATTGGTTGTGCGCCACAGGGAGCTTGAGCCCGGTGAGGGCAATTTTTGGCGGGCGGATGGATTTGTGGAGTCTAGGCATCCAAGATGGAGTGGAACGGGCTTTGGGGCTGTGGGGTGCGGCTCATGCGTGAGGTGTCTCGCATGCTTGCTGTGGCGGTGGGGGTCCTTGGAGCTAGGAGATGGTGGTGGGAGTCATAGCCCTCTATGGCTCCCTAATCACATGATGGAACATGTGGTTGGTCTGGCGACGGTGGGGCTCTTTCAGGTGGGGCCTCCTGAGAGCCAGGTGTGGTAGCGGTCGCCAGGGGCGGCCGCTTGGTGCCCTCGAGCTGGTGGTGACGGCTGAGGGTAATTACAAACGGAGAATGGGTCGCCAGACCGTGGGGGTGGCTCCAAGGACCTGCAGCCCCAATGGTGTGGATGGTTCATGGTTCAATTTTGGGGTTGAATGTTGTTTGGGGGTATGTTAGTTGGAATGTTTTTTATTAAGGAAGGTTATTTATTAATGTTTTGTATTTTTGTTAATAAAACGGCCGCTGTGGCCATTTAATCCAAAGCCATTTGTCGTGTCGTTTTTGGGGAAATGAGTGGGGGAAAAGGTGGAAGGGGGAGGTTGGTGAATTCGGGCTAAAGTAAGTCGGCACTGCCTCTGGGTCATGCAGCATCCCTCCTCCCCTCCTGTACACTGCTATGAATCAGAGGTGAGGAGGAGACAGGAGGAGGAGTCGGTCGGCATGTCTGCCATCGCTCTGTGTGGGCAGCAGAGCATTACAAGATACAGGCTGCTTCAGTTTATCTCTCTTATGTCTGCCACTTCTCTCCCAATACTTCTCTCTTCCCCTTTCCAGGTCCTCAACATCAGAGACTTATAATTAACCCTGCAGAAGCCACTGGTCAGGCAGCAGGTTGGGTTCACAGCATGTGAATAGGGGCCCCTCCTGGAGTCTTTACCTCACACAATGACTTGGAGTTATTCGATTTAACCCCTACGCCTATACAGAAGCCACTGGTCAGGCAGCAGGTTGGGTTCACAGCATGTGAATAGGGGCCCCTCCTGGAGTCTTTACCTCACACAATGACTTGGAGTTATTCGATTTAACCCCTACTCCTATGCAGAAGCCACTGGTCAGGCAGCAGGTTGGGGCCACCATATCTGAATAGGAGCACCTCCAGGAGTCTCTACCCCACACAGTGACACTGGAGATATGTTATTTAACCCTTACACCTCTGCAGAAGCCACTGGTCAAGCAGCATCTGGAGGGCCCAGAATCTGCATAGTCTTTACCATGGCGATGTATGTGAGCAGTGATGTCATCACGCCAGTTGGGGGGTTACAATAGACATCAAAGAACATTTTCCTGAGGTCATATTCCTGAGGTCATGGATAGCAGTGGCATCAGCGCGTTCTCTGCTTTTGTGGCCATGTTTTAAGCTCTTAGGGCGACATGCATAAATGCCAACCCTTCCGATTTGGATGGGAGGTTCCCGCAAATGGGGGTCACTCACCACTCACCTCCCGCCCGCCGATTCTCACTGACTCTGTATGGCTGCTTTACAACGGCCGTGCAGAGTAAGTCAGCAGCTGCACATACAGAGAGGAGGCAGGAGAGGTTGTTTCCTTTCTGCTTACTCCTGTGTATGTACAGCGCTCGGTTAGCACTGTACATACAGATCATCATCGCAGGGGGCGTGATGCATGGCTGTACTCACATCCCCTGTGACGCTGGATCTCCTAGGTCGGCAGCCTCCGCCGGCCCAGGAGATCTCTGAAGCTGGAAGCTGTAGGGAACCAGGTGAGGTTAGTGGTTTTTATTATTTTATATTTTATTAGCTATAAGAGGCACTACCTGGCTATAAGGGGCACTACCTGGCTATAGAGGCACTACCTGGCTATAACGGGCCCTACCAGGCTAAAAGGGCACAACCAAGTGAAAAGGGGCACAACCTGGCTATAGGGGCCCTACCTGGCGCCAAAGGGCACTACCTGGCTATGTGGGGGTTACTACCTGGCTATAAGGGGCACTACCTGGTTGTAGGGGGCCACTCCCTGGCTATAAGGGGCACTACCTTGTTATAGGGGGCACTACCTGGCTATAGGAGGCACTCCCTGGCCATAGGGACACTACCTGGCTATAAGGGGAACTACCTGGCTATAGGGGGCACTACTTGGCTATAAGGGGGGCCTTCCAGGCAATAAAGAGCGCTACATGGCTATAAGGGGGCATCTACCTGGCTATAAGGGGCATCTACCTGGCTATAAGGGGGCAACAACCTGGCTACAGGGGGCATCTACCTGGCTCTAAGGGGGCAACAACCTGAATATAGGGGGCAGCTACCTGGCTATAAGGGGCAGCTACCTGGCTATAAGGGGCTACTACCTGGCTATAAGGGGCTACTGCCTGGCTAGAGGGGGCAGCTACCTGGCTACAGGGGGAATCTACCTGGCTACAGGGGGCTACTACATGGCTACAGGGTTCAAATAACTACCTTTAGGAGCCTATATAACTACCTATCTACTTAATAGGGGACCGAGATACCTACCTATTGGGGGACCTATAACTCTACCTACCTAATGGGCACTATACACCTACCTAATTGTACCTACATACTGTCTTATGGAATTTAACTACTTCCTATATTAGTAAACAAAACAAGACTAAAATTTGGTGTACACACGGGAGCCCCATAGTCATTTGGGGGTACTTTTACTGTTTGGGGCACAAGGGGGTAATTATTACCATTTGGGGCGCTATAGATGGGGAGTTTGTATAGAGATAGGAATTGGTAGAGAAGTGCTGATAAATTGAGGAGTCTAAGTTTTTTGTTTTGTAACATCTACAGTGAAGAGTTGTGGCCGGGAGAAGACGTCATGGCGGTCTGAGACAGAAGGAGAAGAAGAGAAAGAGAGAAAGAGAGAAAGAAACTCTCCAGAGACGTCTTCTGTAAGTTCCCGGATGTACCTTTACTTATATTTCTGCAGAGCCTGTATACAACTGGTATCTAGCACTGTATGGTCACTATATGGAAGTAATATACAGTAGTAGAGCCTGTGTACACTGGTGTCTACCCCTGTATGGTCACAGTATGGTGATATATACAGTCTGTAGAACCTGTGTACACTGATATCTACCACTACATGGTCACTGTATGGTGTTATATACAGTCTGTAGAGCCTGTTTACACTGGTGTCTACCATTATATGGTCACAATATGGTAGAAATATTGATTGTAATGTAATGGTTTAGGTTCAGGCACAGTTTGGCAGTATCTCCCAGCCAATGTCCAGGAAAGATGGGTGACGCCAAAACCCTAATTTAGCTTTCTTCAAGAGTCATTAAACAGGTGCAGCGGGTGTGGCTTTTTGAAGGGGGCATGGCTCACCAACAAGATGGGCGTGTTCATTCAAATTTTTAGCGCGGCACACTACGCGCGGCGCCCCTTCGGATCTCGTACTTTCAAATGTTGGCAAGTATGGCGACATGTATGAATGTTGGCGCTGACAGGACAGTTCTAAATCGCTTTAAGGCAGTGCAGAATGTGCGGGAATGTGGGTGTTCTTCTGCAGGTCATACCTACACGCTCAGTCTAGTGCCAATATGACAAGTCTGGCTCAGGCAGACTACCTTTAACTTGGTCTGGCTGTTCTAACTGTCCTGCGCCTAGATTTGGAGTCAAATATTCATAAATGTGTCTACTTCTATGAATGTGGTGCGACATGTTTCCAGAACGCCCCTAATTTTGGCACACTAAAAAGTGTCTTTGGCACATTACAAAGGGTCTTATCACGCCAAAGTTTGAAGTGCACCTTTTTAAATACTTTTTTTGGCCAAAAGAAAAACAAAACGGGCACAGCCCCATTCTACATGTCCCCTTTGTCTTGTTTCTCAAAAGGGGGTATATATTAGGTGCATGGCACATTTTCAATACACACTGCAACTTCTGAATAGGTGGAGGCCGTGGCATAGCTGCACGGGTCGCACCGGGCCCCGGAGCCAGGGGGTTCCCCAGGTTCAAAGTGGGTCCCCTTTTCCCAAGAAGATGCGGTGCAGCTGGCACAATGCGATTATGTACCTGGTCATAAGGTTGAGCTATTATTAGGTGCTTTTATATTGTTGTTATTGATATAATTGTTTTGGTATATTGATATGATCAGTATCATTATGGTAGTATTAGTCACTTTATGGTAGTGATATGTGGGATATTATTTGGTCTTTGTATATTGATGTCATTGGTAATATTGGTCTGAAAATATGGTTGGCGGGGGAAATTATGATGGGATTAGTCACTGTGAGTGGTGACTTATGGTGATAATGTACTAAGAGGGCGAATTTTCAAAAATTCGTTCGCTCATTTCGCCGAATTTTTTGACAAAAAAAAACTTTGGTCCGAATTACTTGGGGCGAATCCGTTAAAAAAACTATTTCCCGGCTACAGAGCCTGCAGGGTTTGGGGAAAAATTTTCCCTGCTTAAAAATTTAAAGGGGTTGGTTTGGTCTTCATACTTTGTGTTTTAGTATGTCCGCACATGACTGCGCTTTAAAAACGCTTTACTATAAAATTCCCTAGGCATTAACAGGGCAAACCTGACAAAAAAAAAGAAGGGGGAATGTAGCCTCATAAAATCATGGCAGGACAGCTGGGGAAAAAACAAGCTGGGTCAGGGGGCAAAAATCAGTGACAGAGTGTGGGGGTGACGGGGGGGGCACCCAAGCACATGAGGTCAGACAGTGGCACAAGAATTCTGGAGGTGGCCCAAAAAAAGGATAGGACAGAGTGGACATGACACAGGTGTAGGTCACGGCAGCAGCCACGCACAGATGAGGCAGAGATGGACAATGACTTTGGAGGGGGCAAAAACAGGAGTAGGCCACAGAGTGGCACAATGACACAGTGTGTAGGGCACGGCGCAGCCACGCAGCAGCATTGGGGCAGAGTGGGGACAATGACATTTGAGGTGGCAAAAACAGGAGTAGGCCACAGAGTGGCACAATGACGCAGTGGGAGGTCACGACAGCCAGAGAGGTCAACAGTGGCCACAATGACATTCTGGAGGTGGCAAAAAAGTAGTAGGCCCGAGGGGCACAAAAAAGAGAGTGGGGGTTCGGCGGCAGCGCAGAGGTCAGAGAGGGCACAAACCAGTGTGGGGTAAGGGGGCCAGCTGAGGTCAGACAGTGGCCAATGACATTCGGAGGGGCAAAACAGTAGTAGGCCACAGAAGGGGGAGTGAGGGTGGCAGCAGCATAAGGAACACCCCGTGCACAAAGACTTTCTGGAGGGGGAAAAAACATTTAGTGGGCCCCAACCAAGGGGCACAATCCAAGGGGGAAATTTCACAGCAGCCCACCCTTGGGGTCAAACAGTGGCACAAACCCTTTCCTGGAGGGGCAAAACAGTAGTAGGCCACAGAGGGGCACAATGACAAGAGGGGAGGTAAACGGTGGCAGCAGCATAAAAAGGGAAAGGGGCCAAAAAAACATTCGGAGGTGGAAAAAACAGTAAAAGGGCACAGAGTGGCACAATGACATAGAGAAAGAGGTAAACGGCGCAGCAGCATGAGGTCAGGGGAATGGCACAATGACACAGTGTGAGGCACGGCAGCACCCCCGCAGCACCCAAGGGGCCCGGGGCAGGGGCACAATGACATTCTGGGGGTGGAAAAACCCGGAGCGGGCCCAAAGAGTGGAACAAGGGACAGAGATTGGAGGTCACGGGCAGCAGCACATGAGTCAGACAGTGGCAAATGCCCATTCGGGGGGGCAAAAACCCGGGAGTGGGCCCAAACAGATTTTGCACAATGACGGGAAAATGGAGGTGAGGCGGCAGGAGCAACAGCAAAATTTCAGGGGGGGGGTACACATTGACACGGGGGGGGGGGATGTCACCCCCCGCAACACAGCAGCAAAAGAGGTTTTAAATGGCAAAATTTAGTTGGGGTGGGTGGCAAAAACCACCCCCGGGTAAAGATGGTTGGGGGCCCGAGGGAGAAACTTCAGGGGTTTTGGTGGGGCATCAGGCGGGTGGGGGGGCATCAGAATAGGGGCTGAGGCGGGTAGTTTTAACCCAGACCATTTCTCACAGTTTTGGGTGGGGCGTAAAGGCTGATTTTATTTCCTTGCCCCTAAGGCTTTGGTTTGTGTGGAAATCCGGGGCCGATCCACACCTAAATTTCATCTTGAAAAAGGGTCAGTCTTCCACTTTTCCCCTTTGGCCCAGAAGGTTCCCCTTTGGGTTTAACTTTGGCCCCCGCCGAAACTGGAACCCCCGCTTTTAAAAATTGCCAAACACAACGGACGGAAAGGAAAAAGCTCTCCACGAAAACCGGCAAGTTGCTGCCACACATCCAGTTTTGGCTCCCCATACCCCACGGATCTTCAAACCTGGTGGGGGCAAAAGGCTTTTCCCAAGTGGGCCACCACCTTTTTGGTTTCCCAGGGTCTCCCAGGTCCGCGGGCTGCGGCCAACTCCCCTCCCTCACTAGGGGGGGGTTTTAAAGGGAAAGCGGGCTCACCCTTTTACCCCAAACCCTTAGGTTTTCCCTGAGGAGTTTGGTACGGGTCCCCCCCCCCCGGGCTTCCCCCACAGCCTGGGGGCAGTAAACTAAGCGTGAAAACTCCCCTTTTCCAGACCTGTCAGGGGAAAGGGGGACGATCCGCACTTTAGGCAGCGGCCAACAAACCCTACGGGGATTTCCCTAAAGTAAATTTGAATTTTTTTTTCCCTCCCCCCAAAATACGGGGAAAAAGGCTCCCATTTGGCCCCGGAACGAGGGCCCAATGGGGTGGAGAGACAGAAGCCCATCCCCTGCCAAAGTTTTACAATTCAGCTGTAAACTACCCGGGCAAATAAATTATGTGCGGGCCACCCTGCACAATGCCCTCCAGGGGGCCCCCTTTCCCCTCTCCACGAATACGCCAGGGGTGTTTTTGGGGGTCATCTCCTTTCCTTCCTCTTTCTCCCATCAACCTCCCCATTTGCCCCTTTCTCCTCCTCTTTTTGTCACCGGGGTTAGAAAATCCACTCTTTTTCACCAACAATGCTTCGGGCTCCAATGTCCCCCTTTCCCCCAAATTTT
Source organism: Phyllomedusa bahiana (assembly GCA_025379985.1). NCBI lineage: Eukaryota > Metazoa > Chordata > Amphibia > Anura > Hylidae > Phyllomedusa > Phyllomedusa bahiana. The sequence goes on along the minus strand of JAODAL010041348.1, from coordinate 16,510 downwards.
TACCCCCCACCGGACTAAAGTGGCCGCGAAATGTAGTCGCGGCGTCTCCAGTCCCCTCCCCAAACCCAAAATTTTCCCGCATCTTTCCGGGCATAACCCGGGGAAAAAGGACGTTTTTTCATCCCGAAACCCTGGCACTGACAAAAACTGGTTTTTCTCGAAGGGCCTAAAAACCACGCGGGTGTCACGCATGATCTCCCACCTTGGCGACATCAAATTTTACCGGGGATTTTCCTCCCGTCCGCCTGGACATCAAAAAATCGTTAATGGCCTTTCTCTGTTCATTCAGCCCGGCCCCAACATGTCAGGCTTTAATTCCAACGGGTAAAACATTGCATACCCCAAAAGTGTGTTTGGGGGAGGCCGTTCTTCCCCCTTGCAACTTGGGGAGTGTGGGGCCGGGTTTTTGGGAGAAATGGATGAATGCATGCAAAAATTTTCCGGGCCTTTTTTTTAGAATGTTTTTGAAGTCAAAGAAGATTTTCGGGGAACCCCTTTTCCCAAAACCATTTTTAACACCTCCCTCCTCAGTGCAGCGGGGACACCATTTTCCCCCCCAAATTGTCCGTCACCATGGTTCCATTTGCAGTTGGCGCGGAAAAAAGCCACACACCCAGTTTTTCTTGCTGCATCCGCGGAGCAGTTCCTCTCCTGTTACTTCGTTCCCCCCGAGCCCAAACCAGGTGAAAGAACTGCGTGACCCCCGGGCCCTACAAAAGTGGAAGGGTTTGGACAAACTTGTGGAAGGCTGAGATGATGGGGTGGTGGGGGGAGTGAGGGGGCCCGGAAAAGGGCCAAAGGAGCCGCAGTTTGAAAACCCCTTGGAAGGAAAAAACCGTTCCTCCTGTCCAAGGTTGGTTTTGCCTTGGCGGGAAGCACATTCCCCCAGGGGCCCAAAAAACATTACGGGCCCTGACCAAAATTTGCCCCAAAACGTCCGTGCTGCCATGCACCGGGGGAAAAAAAACCAAAAGCTCAAACTGGCCCACCTTCTTTTTCAAACATATTTATGAAGTGCGGTACTCCCTTTTTTTAAAAAGAAATTAGGGTTTGGGGAACCTCCATCCCCAGCCGCACAACCCAATTATTTTTCAAAAAAGGGTGAAAAGGGGTCCACCTTTTGGGAAAAGGAGGGACTGCAGCACCAAAAATTTGGGACAGGAGAAACGCACTGCTGAAACCTTTAAATGGATGGAACGCATACTTTTGCCCTCTTTGCAACCCCGCCTCCTGAACACGCTGGCCCCATGATAGCGAGGACCAGGAGAATCGGGAAACCGGGAATGTTAAAAGGGGAAACAGTTTCCCTTTTTTTTTTTTTGCAAGGGGGGGACCCTTGACGGTTTTCAATGGCAGGGCGTGCCACTGGGCGCTGCGCTGCTTTTCTGGGGGGGCAGGACGGACCACCCCCATCTACCAAACGTTTCCCCCAGGCCACCGAGGGGAGAGCGGGTTTCTGGGGGCCAACTTTAGCTCCCTGCCACCTTCACTTTCTCCTACAGATTTTTTAATATCCCCAAATTTTTGGCCCTCCCTCCGGGGGTAAAAAACAAAAACTGCCACCCCGCCGAATATGGGGGGTTTTTTAAACCCCCAAAACCGCCCCCACCGATTGACTACGGGCCACCCGTTTCCTTCGTAAACCCCTGTGGCCGCTACTTTTGGGCCCTTTGCAAAACCCCAGGTTTTTTAAACCCCGTGGCCGTTTGGGCCCCCCGACCCACACTGCTGCTAACCTGCTGACTAAACGGCCAAAAAAAAACCCTTTGCGGGCGCGCCCTCCCCTGATGCGCAAGCTAAAGGCCCTCTTCTCCTGCCCGAGTGAACCCTTCCTCACCCCCCCCAAATCCCGGGTTCGCAAACATCACTTTCTTTTGGGTTTTTCATCGCCCAACTTTGCTTCCTCATCCCCCGGCCCTTGGAAGCAGACTAAACCCCCCAAAAACATAACCCCCATGCCACTCTCCACATCAATACTTTGCCGCCTACTCCAAAACCAGGGATTGGCCCCATTTCTTCCTGCCAAAGTAGTGCTGACTGCCCTCCTCAAATTGTTAAACCCCCCCGCTTTTATAGTGGCGCTGACCCAGACCACATAGAAATTTTTGTGGGGGGTTTGGGGACAGGGATGGCCCTACCCCCCCCCGGGCCCCCATCCCCAACGGGGGTTGTTCTACGTTCCCACCGCCCCTTTTTGGCGGTTTTTTGTCAGATGTCATTGGGAAAAAAAGTGGGATGACCAGTAAACCCAAACCCAAAAACCCCTTTGGGTTTTGCTAACACACACGGGCACAAATTGACAGGGGCATTTTGTGGCCCCCACCGAGTGACCCCCTGCTTGACGTCCCCTTGCGTCTGCGGCCTGGGCCGGGAATGTTTTTGCCTTCGCCACTCGCATTTGAAAAAGCCTCCACATCTTTTGTCAAACATCTGTTTGTTCTAAAATGAACAGACACTGTTTAAAAGGAAAATATCTTAAAAGATAAATACACACCCTGAAATTTGACCCCAAATAAACCCCACAAAGCACTTTAGCCCCCTTGGATCAAAATTGCGCACCACAAAGGGGGCGGGAAAAATTTTTACTTGAAAAGTCATTTTAAAAAACTCTGTTAAATTTTACGGGAATATAAAACCACAAACAGGTTTTAATTTTAATCTTCGGATATGAATTTTTCATACAAATTTTTCTTCTGTGGGGGTAAAAAACAAATTTTTCTTTTACATGTACAATTTCAGAAAAAACCTTTAATTTAAACTCCTGGTTTAAAATTGTGCAAAAAAATTTAAAGAAACCCAAAAAACAAAAACTTTTAGCGGGGTTAAAAGGGCGTTTTTTCTACGCTAACAAAAAGAGGAAAATTTGAAAAAAAACCCCTCCCCTTGTAAATTATCTACGGGAAAAATTTTTTTTTTTTGGGCGTTCAAAAAACCCGTTTTTTTTATCACCCCCACAGCAAAACAACGTTTAATTACCCCCGGGAAATGAAATTGCCCCAAAAAAAATTGGGGCAGCCAAAAAATTTAAACGTGGAAATTTGTTTTAAAAAAAATCTTTTTCTTTAAAATTTGAAAAAACCGGAATTTGGTTTTAGACCCCCCTTTGGGATATTAAAAGGGTGCTGTAGCAGATAAAATAAAATTAAAACAGCTGCCCTGGACGCCCACTGGAACTTCAAAACCAATACCCCAAAAAATTTCAAAATTTAAAAAATTTTTAAAGAAGCATCCTGAGACAAGATGGACCCCCCCCAAAACAATCGCTGTAAAAAATGTTTCTTTAAAACAGCTACATAAGCACTGGGGCACCCCCTTCCCCTAATAGTACAGTGAGAGCGGAAATGAGCTCCCAGGGGCGCGCCCGGGAACTTAAATTTTGCCGGTGCGTCACAGAATCCCCCCGGGTTCCTCTTTTGGGCCTTCATCCTGCACAGTCTTGCGGGGCCAAACCCCTTTCTTCCCCCCCAGATTTTCTTTGCCCCATTTAACGCCATGCTTCCCCCACCCTTTTTTATCAAAAAAAGCAAATTCTTTCACCCCGAATTTCCCCCAAACTTCATTTTCTTTCAAAAACCCGAATTTTTCCTGAAATTCTAAACGAATTCCTCTTAATTAGAATCTATTCGCCCTTCTTTAATGTGACTCTTGTATACGTTCATTCATGCAGAGTACAGATAATATGTTATTTTTACTGTTCATTGTAAACTGTATCAAAAGATAAACCCAAAAAACAAAGGCACAATTCAATTTTTTTTTCCTGTTTCTACACCACCTCAAAGAAATTTAGTTTTGATTTTTTAGGGAGGGGTGCGGGGAGGGGTGGTAGAGTGAGTGGAAAGTAGGTGAAACAGGGGAAGAGGAGAAACAAACGCATTTTGCTGATAACTTGGTTTATTTCTATCCGCTTGGATCTACTTTTAGAAAAATTAAATTTATCTTCTATTAGGGGCAATCCCGTTCGCGAGCTAAAAATAATTGCCGCGCGTGCTACACCGCAGGACCTGCGTGTCAGATCGAATATTGGTGGGTAAACCTAGTTGTTGAAAAGTAGTGGTCCACAGACGGTCTCTGGAGGTGGGCGGGCCAAAACTGAAGTTTTGCACACGGGCCCACAAGTCTTTAGCTACACGCACACACACACACACACCACACACACTCCACACACACACAAACACACACACACACACTCACAGACACACCAAACAGACACAACACACACCAGACACCAAAACAGACACAAACACTCACACAGGAACACACACACACAAATACTAGATAAATAGATTATATATATTTATATAATATATATATATATATATATATATATATATATAGATAGATAGATAGATAGATAAAGAATATAGATATATAGATAGATATTTATATATCATATAATATATATATATATATACACTATATGTATTTATGTTGTTGTTATGCCTTATATATTAATCGTTAGTATATACGAGTGTATGATATATATATAGAGATATATAATATATATATATTCTATATTATATATGTATATCTTTATCCTGTTGTGATGATATATTGCGATGTTAAGCAGCGCGACCGGACCAGGCCCACGGGCCCTAGGGGGGGAAGGCGCGCCTCAGATGTATTCCGCGGCGCGTGCTGGGGCAAGCGCTAAAGCGGGGTACGTGCGGCCGAAAGGGGAAGGTGAAGATGGTGTGATGCAGAGGGGCGATCGCGGGTACCTCCTCGCTGGTTCCAGGTACCGTTAGTGCAGATCGCCGCAACGAAATGGTGTGGGGGTGGGGCAGGGCGAGAGGGAAGGAACGGGTCGAACTGCGTACTGCGGTCCCCGTCGTTAGGATGGCCTCGACGCCACATGGAGATGATGCGGCGCTGGCAGGCGTACGGCATGGGTCTTGCCTGGATGGAGGTTGGCAGTTCTGGGAGCTACTGAGTGGGGCCGAGGGGACCCGGCATCCGAAGACGCACAGGGGCGCCCCTAGGTGCTGAGGGTTGCCGTGGAGCCGGACTTTACTCAGAGGAGAGCGGGGTGGAATTGATCACAGGGAGCGTGGCCAGAGTTCGGCTGGCCCTTGTGTTGAGGGGCCGAAGGGCCGCGAGGTAGACGCGCAGCACAGTCGGGGGGGGGAGGTAGCTGGAGCTAGGCCGCAGACGCCAGGGCTCGCTCCCGCAGCGGTTGAGAGGCGCGGTCTACACCCCCCTGTGGTCTGTTGCGGGCCGCCGCCAAAAGAGGAGCCCCTTGGGGGGACCCTTCAGGATCTGGTGGGGCAAGGACTTCAATCCGGGGGCCAGCCTGCTCCGATCTGGAAGGCTCACAAGTAGGCTTGGCGGGCCCGCGGAGGGCGGTGGTCTGGAGGCCGCAGTCTGAGGCTCATCGGCCGCCGCTCCTAGGTCGATCCGTTCGTTAAGTGGGTGACGGTGGCCTCGTTCTGGCAGAATGTGCCGGGTAGAGGGGAGCCACCAGGCGGCCGGGAATCGGAGGGTTCCTGGAGCGTGAGGGTCGGGGGAGTGTGCTCCTGTCAGACATTCGCGTGGAAGGGCGCGGGGGATGGGTGGACGGGAAACATGGTAGCGGGACAGTTCGGTCAGCCCCGGCGCTAACTCAAGAAGACTCAGGCTCCTCCCCCTCATCTAACCTGGTCCGGGCATGGCAGGTGCCTGCCCATCTCCGCGATTCCTGCGCGGTCGAGGCCTCCCCTTATGGGTACTGAGGAGCCTTGGGGAGCACCGGTCGTACGGGCAGGCAGCGAGTGAACGACGGATGCATTCCTTTGAGACGACCATATGGATTCCGGTTGTGTATAGCGAGCTGTTGGGTCCACAGCCCCACGATCAGCCAGGTGGAGAGATATGTCTATGTCATGTATGTTTCCATCTATTTTTCGGTCGCAAGGGGGGTTAGTTGGTAGTGGGTCGCCGGCGCTATAGCCAGGGAGGAGGTAGAGTGCGAAGTTGGGGAAGGTTCGCCCGGGGAGGCTGGGAAGGGGCTAGAGCGGCGATGTGCGTTGATATTAGTGGTGTGGCGGAGGAGGATTTGAGGTTCATGAGGGGTCCAGCGGTGGGTCCGTGGGGGGTCCCCCGGGTGTAGGATGCTAGTTGGGTGGACACATAGTGTGCGACTGCTGGGTGTGGGCGGCGGTCCCGCACCGTCTGGAAAACATTGGATGATGCAAGCTGGGGACCGCACATCCCCGAAGGGGCTCATTTGAAGAAAAGAGGGTGAGGGATAAGAAAAGGACTATGGTGCAAAGGATCCGAGTATGTGGAGTATCTTCTCTTGGGCTGCCATTGGTGAAGTTTATTTTAATAAAGGCATAGAAGGACTAGCTCATAGAATGGATCGGGAGGTTAAGATATGAGTGTGGAGGAAGAAGACGCTTTGGTTTTTGGGGGGGGTGTCGACTTTCATTCGCGCGATTGGGTTACTTTTTGCTGAATTAAATTCGGTATGCTAAGGCTTTTTGCGGTTACTTGGCGTGTGTCATCGAGTGTGTGTTGTTGTGGAAAAAAGGCCAAAGAGAATTGTTTGGGCCTTCCTTCTTTTTTGCATATGGAGAATGCGATTGGGAGGCGCCCAATCGGGGCGTACGGGGGTCAAGGGTGGATTGCGGGGTTTTACGCTTATAATGTGCAAGAGAGCGCTCCTTGTTTCCGTTGCACCGAGGTCGAGGTGTATTAGGCTATAGTTGGGTTCGGGTGGCTTTGCCATTCATGGTGTTGGACTCCGGAAAGGGGGGATATTGGTTCTTGGGCTGGAAAAGGGTTATGGGCGTACCCCGACCACGAGTTATCAGGGGCAAGCCCTTTCTAGGGGGGGACGGGTCAGAACGGCCAGAGGACCCGCTGCCGATTGACGGGGGTAGTGGTTTTTGTGCCTGGGGTTTTAGTAGGTAGCGGTTAACAGGGGTCTCAGTGGTCCGGTGGTTCAATGCGGGTTCTATATAAGTGGGATGGCCCCCGATTTTGCTTGGGTCTTTTTAACTGGTGGTTGGGCTTGGGGTGGGCATGAGAAAGTGCAAAATGTTTGTGGGGGGGGATATTTACCTGTTGTTCCGAATATGTTTCAGGTCTATGATTTTAATGTGCTCGTCGTTTCTTTATGCGCAAGCTCCGTGGTCCCCCAGTTACCTCCGTTGTTCTTAAAGATATGGGCGGGGCCAAAGGGGGCCGGGGTGAGAGGTTTGGGCGTACTGGTAAGGGGGGCGACTCGCCGGTGAAGACTGGGGCGTTTGATGGAACTTTTCTAGCCCGCTTTAACCGGATAGGTATGGATTATGGCAGCGGATCTTTGGTTTTTTTTTATTTTTTGTTGGTGTTTGGGGGCACACACCCCACATTTCGAGCATGGGTGTTCGAGGGCAAGGGTTTGTTCATGCCGCTGGCGGTCACATTCGTGTATGGGTACTCTCGCCTGTTTTTCTAAGAATTTTGCGGTCGGCCCACGAGCATCCAGAAGGTGTTTTGAAACCAGGGGGGTGGCGAGCAAGCATGTTGAAAAAGAGAAAAAAGGATGGTCGAGAAGGCAAACGCAAAAATTGAAACTAAAGAGTTGATAGATTTAAAAAATATGCGTCAAACACATGGAGGTAGCGTTAAGGGGCGGAATGGGGAGGTCCGAATTGATAGAGCTCTACCCTTTGCCGAGATATTGGGTGTGAGGTGTTCCTCTGGAGAGGTGGTGCCTGAAAGATATGAGCCAAGGAAAGTTCCGGCTGTCATATCTGCACCATTTGTCCTTCTTCGTATAGAGTCAATCGGTGAATTGCTGTATTAGCACCGGTGCTTTGCTCCGTGGTTATATACCATCTTTCGATGAGTTAGCTTTGGTTGTCATTAGTGTGTCGTCAGATTGGGCGGGGTTCAGATCTAATGGCGCATAGAGGCGGATATCGAGTCCGGCTTTTAAGACTTATTTACCGGTTTCATGCAGATAGTTTGTGAACTGTATAGGGTGTTTTTGGGACGGGAAAAGTTTTTTGTCGATTGTTGCTCTTGCGCTCGCGAGGTTATGCACGCTAATAGTGTGCCTATTTCGATAGGCTTTTAGCACATTTTTTTGGAGTGGGTGGTCCGGGATCTGTTTTCGGTCCGGTTGTTGAGTCGATTCATCCATGTACTTGGATTGAGATCGCTTCTTAGTTTGCGCGCGCGCGGTCCGGCTGGGTTCCTCCGATTATGCGGGTCATTGTCTTGCGGTCTTCTTGAGGTTTGGTGTGCTCCCCTGATTCGGTCTTGGTGTCCCGTTGGTGCCTGATCAAGACGGAGTGGGTCCGAAGAGGTTGTATGATTTTTTAGGAATTTGCATTGATTTAGAGGAAGATGGAGTGAGGTTAGCAGAGGATAAGGTTGAGTTCAGATGAGGCGAGAAGTGGGCCCGGTGTTGATTGGATTTTTGCGCAAAATTACTCCCGTTTAAGGAGCTTCAGTCGTTGTTGGGGAAAGCTGTCAATGTTTCGCTCATTGCAGGATTATGCCAGATGGGGCTAGAGTGTTATGTCGTCGAGAGTTGAGAAACGTTCTTACAGGGAGGCGGATACGTCAAGTTCGAATTAATATGAACCGCTCCATTTGTGCGCCTGACTTGTGAGCAACCGAAAGAGGATTTGGACGGTATGGGCCAGTTGATGTTGGAGACGTACAATGTCGAAATTATTTCTGCGAAGGGGGGAAGTGTGTCTGTGTAATCTGTGGAGATCGATAATCTTTCACCAGATGCGGCGGGCATAGTTCTGGCTTTTGGGGCACATTTTGGGGGGAGGCTGGTGAGTGTGCGGCCAATGCCTAGAGGCTTGGCGAGTCGCCTGTCGGTTATTAGGAAATTTGGCGTTCTGGAACTTTTTCCCATGTGGTGGTCGAGTTAGTGAGCGTTGTGGGGCGTAATTTTCGGGATCGAGAGGTTCGTTTTTTCTGTGTGCTCAATTTGGAGTAGGGTTTTTGGCGGATTAACTATTCTGACGGCTTTCGTCGCCTCCGGTAGTACGTCTTTTGTGCGCGATTGCTGTGTTTTTGAGGGGTCTGTGAAGCTCAATTCGGTGGGTTAGGGATCGGAACTAGGTGCCATTGGGGATCCGCAGAACTCTGTCGCTGAACTTCTCTTTCTCGGTTGATCAGTAGAGGCACCGTATTCCGAAACTTTGGCAGCCCGTCAGCGGCAGAGCCGTGGAAGGGAATGCCCCAGTCAAGCTCTATGGACCGTGGCCTTCGGACACAGACCTGCATGGATATTTCGGGGGCGTTCTCTGTCAGGTGGGGGACCTGGGTCGGCGTATGGTAGTGCGGCGTTTGGGCGCAGTGGTCAGATGCGGAGGAACACATTGGGGCTTTGCTGTGCTGGTTGGGTGGCTGGGGGCTCCGGGGTCTCTTGGCCAGCTGGTCGGTGTCCCGAGATCTCGCTAAGATTCATATTCGGGTGCTAGCGTTTGGTTTCGCAAGATGCGGCGGAGGACGTGACTTGACCAAAGGATTGTACGTGGTGTTAAGTCTTCGGGGCCCTCCGGGGATTATAGGCTGATGCTCCAAGGGGCATAGCGCGCTCTCTCTCGGCTGTTTTCTTAATCCTTGTATTTCTGCTAAATATTTATTATCTAAAAGATGGAATGTGTGCGGTTGTCCTTTTATTTTTTTTTTTTTTTTTTTAGTTAACGTGGGTGGGGTTTGCGGAGCTACCGGTTTGAGTCGCGTTGTTGTTTTTTCTTCTGCTGGGAGGAGCTAAGCGTCTGTGCAGGGTGTTGGACGATGTTGCTAAGCTCGGGCTGACGAGATTCTAATGGGTAAGACGTTTGTTTCAGGTTGAGCTGTTACTTTTGGCGTTCTTCGAGAGGCGTTCTTGCGGGTAGGAGAGTTGGGTTTGGTTCTCCTAGTCTGGTAAATTGGGGGGGGAGGCCTTCAACGAGTGAGATGTTCGTGGGACAAATAGGGGAAGAAATTCGATCATCATTTTCATTTGGGGGGGGGTTTGGTGGCAAGGCGTTGCAAAGATGGATCAAGCCGGCGATAGGCGGGAGGCCCGGGGCGTCCTAAGTGTGATCCCTGTTACGGAAGCTGGTACGCAGCTCTCATGCAATGTGGCGAGTGCGGTGTTGCCGTGAATTGTCGGGGGCGTTTTTGCCGGGGGAGGGCTGCCGATATACGGGTTGCCCGACTCTGAACCTGGTTGTACACAGGCGGGTTTGCACTTATCTTCTCCGTTTCCAGTTTACGGTGCCTGGTGTTTTAGGCAGTTTTTGGTGCCGGTTGGGTCTTGACCCTGCCGCTTTTGCGCCGCAATTCGCCCAATTGGCTTTCCACCGGAGCGTGGGGGGGGGGCTTCTTGTTTGGATGAAAGAAGGGTGCAAAAAAAGGTGGATTGCGCTGGGCTGGGTCGGCGCAGGATGGGCTCGCAGTTCAGGAAGTTGTTCGTGCGTGTTTTGGAGGATGACACGATTTGAAGCCCTGGACAGGCCTCCAAAAACATTAGAAGGGTATTGCATTGTGGGGGGGAATGATTTGGTTCACCTGATCTTTAGGGAATTAACCTCGCATCTTTATATTCGATATTATGGGACGTTTATGGAGGTCATTATTCGGGGAGGGAATGGTTATATAGTCTGAGTACGACATTGTGTTAACGACATCAATGGAGGGGGGCATCGCTAGGTTGAACGGTGGATGAAGGTAAAAGCAGAGGATTAAGTGAATAGCGGCGATGGTAAGTTGGTGGCCAGGAATGGGGGTTGTGGTAGTAGGCATTTGGAATTGGATGGCGCTGGCGTGGACAATTTTGGCAGTCTGATGGCGCTTTTTTCCATTATGACTGCTGTTTGGGTTTGGACTTTGGTCGCTGGGCCTCACAAGAACGGCATTAAGTTGAGCTCTCTGGGCCTGGTGGGTCCGGGGGCCTCGCATCCATGAGGGTTTCATGGCTAATTATTGCTCTTCGTCGGAGGATGGTGGCGGCGGGGGGGGTTCTTGGCATTTGGACGAGGAGATACGCCAAAGGAGTCATTCGGGGGTTTGATTCCCTCATAGTTTGGTGAATGGTTGAATCGGCCCCCGTGCGAAGGTGGTGGGCTCTTGCAGGCTGGTAATCCCTGCAGAAGCAAAATGGGACTGGGGGGGTGGAGCCATCTTGTTGGAGGGGCTTTAGGGACCCCCGAGCCAGTGGAGTACGGCTGGGGGTAATTGGATTGGTTTGGTTCCCTTCTCGGGGATTTTGGTCGCCAGGTCGTTGGTTGGTTCCAAGGACCTCTGCCCCATCTGGATTTGGTGGTTTGGGAGTTAATGTTTACAGTTCTTATGGGAAGGTATATATATGTATATTTATGTTCATATTGCCACAAGCAATTGACATGTCACTTATCTCCTCGTGCGTACAATCGTATTGTACGAGCAGGGAGAGGAGGCGTAATCCATAGTTCTCTATGAGAACTATGGATTACCGTAATGTCGGAAATTACCACAGTCGAAAATTACCCCGTGTGAACATACCTTAAGGGCATGTCCCCACGGCACGGGTTTTCGGACGGTTTTTCAGCCGGATTGAGGTTTTTTAGACCGCCCGAAAATGAGCACAATTGTGCTCTATGGAAAACCCGTGCAGCAGTCCCCACTGCACGGGTTCTCCGCCCGACGGTTTTGCCGCCAGCGGTCCGGCGGCAAAACATTGAACATGTTCATTCTTCCGTCCGGTTTCCGGACAGAATATGAACATCTTAATGGGAGGGGGATGGCCGCAAAACCGGACAAATACCGTCCGGCAAACCGGCCAGTATTTGTCCACTGCCGTGGGAACATGCCCTAAGAGTGGTAGTCGCCAGAGCCTAATTACATACAGCTATAAGACAATTGCTCAGGAACAGCTGTAAAACATGGTTGGAATACAAACAGTGAAAGTAAATAGTGTGGGTGATACTCTCTTTAAAACCAATGAGTAAAACCTACTAAATCTTTTAACTACTGTCTTTTTTTCTCACTGGCACACTCCCAGCACTACAGGTAGGCCCAACAATAGCCTTAAATCTGCACACCTACAGGCATACCTAACACCACTATATATTATTAGACAAAAAAGACCTGTGATGAGAAAACCCTTTCCATGACATCACAATTTCATATAGTTTATTATTATAATTTATCATTTAGCAATAATGATGCAAAAAATGTACGACATATTGACACAAAGGTCAAGATGCATCAGTCAGTATACTGGCATGCTTTAGGCCAGAAAACCTGTCATAGCCCTGTACTATAGATACATGAACAGTTGTACTCAAAAACTTGGTGCATTCTGCACCAGACACAACACTTTGAATGTGCTCAAAATATGCTATGCAGGGCATACCAGATTTGTTAACCCACATAGAACACTTTCATACATTCGGGTTCTTTCTACACTAAGAAAAAGCTAGTTAGAACTAGAGGGTTGTCGAGAAGCTCATACATGTCACTGAAAGTGTTAGAATACATATTTGGAAATACATTACAAAATAGAATAGTATGCATCTAGTATGATGTGGGCAATATGAAGAACTAGACATGGCTATCGTTCTTTCCTGATTCATTGGCTGACTAGCAAATTCCTTAGCAAAAAGCTACGCATTCATCAGTCAACACATTGTGTTAAAAATCAATTTCACAGTGTTCTGTGGGAATTGAACATGAAAAAGTAAAATTGGCTCTGAAAAATAGCGCTAGGAGGTTTCAGAAGGAACAAGAAAATGTACAGCAAATTAATACTTGGGTGATCTGTTAGTAAATGTCGCAGGACAGCACTCAGTTGCATCAAATCTAAGGTCCCCTTGTGAAGAAAATGTGGACTTTTTAATCATAATAAATTCATATTAAAAATTTACTATCAGAGAATTGGCCTAGACAGTATAACACCTTCTCTAAATCGTACAGAAGAGTCATTAAGACAAACAGGATATATGGGGTTACATGGCTGAAGACTTTTATCTCATTTTGATGATGATATAGATTTGCTAAACGGAATTCAATTGTACTATGCATAATCATTTTATGGTTAAGGGTTTAAAAAGACGACTTGCTCTTTTTTGACAGGATATAAGCCTTTCAAATCAATAAGCGATCTCTCATTTTAGATGTAACAAAGTCATATTTTATGCGGGCGGTTAACTTTATGGGCTTTTAATGGATTTGGCAATGGAAGCATAGGGCTATCAAAATGAAACAAAATTGAAATGGTACCAAATTTAGATGGACCAGAGAAAATGCAGTGCAGTCATATTATGTGGAAATTAGAGAGGAAATCTACTGAATTTCCATGTGATGGGTGATAAAATATCGGCAGGAATTAAAGATGTACACGTTTACAACAGAACCTGTGACCTGTGACCTATAACTGATTATGTTAACTGCTGACTTCTAAAAACTATACATCGTGCATCATGTGTAAGGACTTGTTATCAATGCAACCACTGTTTCAAATGTGCCTGCAAAAATACCATCTACAGTTGAATAAACTTCTGGTTTACCATATAACCCCATTAAATTGTTGGGTAGTTGACACAGTATGAGGCCTCATGCACATGGCATAGTCTTATACCTAAGGGTATGTTCACACAGCTTATTTTCATGCGTAATTGCACGCGCGTTTTGCTGCATATTGCGAAATATGCTGGTGAACTACGTGCTGCAATTACGGTAATTCATAGCTCTCATAGAGACCTATGGATTACGCGCCGTCCCCCCGCACGTACAATACGATCGTATTGTACATGCGTGGGGAGAATTGACATGTTAGCGGCGATTACGCATCGCTGACAATGCATGTCTATGGGGCCAACGCCCGGCTGGCCCCCCCGTGCTCTGCGTGGTTCCAAAACACCCGGCATATTGCAGCGCGTACTATTCGCGCCGCAATAAGCCATGTGAACATACCCTAAACCTGAGTGTTGCAACACGTATTTTCAATAGTTCTGTAGTACGTATGTCACCATTAAGAGAAAAAATTGTTTTTCTCAGTATGCATTAAAAAGCAGCATGATTGGGGACATTTCTATGAGTACTGTATAATGGATGGCTGAAGGATCCCTACATTAAACACACTTTATCTGACAGTGAGTTTAAGAAAAACATCATCATATGCTTTATTTCGTTTGATTTTCAATATTTTTCTTAAATGTAAAAAAAAAAAAAATCTGTATTTGATTTGTTTTTTTTTATCAGAATTTTCATTTTGTTTTACACCTGGCTCTCTCTTTATCGTCATGGAACTTCATGAATGATGTCTAACAGCAAAAAATCACAGGTAGCCAATTTATTTTATGGACAAATTTGAAAACAAAAATGAATGATAAATATGGTAAGTGATGGCTATTGCTCAAATACTAATATGAATGCATTAGCAGCGTTTATAGTGACATGTAAGATGCAGTTCAAACACATATACTGGAATCAAGGGCACTTTTTTTTTAATTAGGGACAAAAGTACTTTTAGTGATTGATCTATAAATGTATGAATAATTACTAAAAATTGCATGATGATGGCGGAATCCAAAAATGGAACAAGGAAATAAAAGAGTTATTTACATTTAGAGTAGTCAAGCTATAGAATGTCCAATCCTAAGGAGTAGTAATGGCAGACAGCTGCTATGAGGGGCTTATACAACCAAAGCATCTGGGTCCCTGCCCATTACTAGTTCCTACCTTGGACTAGATCAGTAACTCCTTTTTTAAACATTTATTCAATGAACCTGACAGCAGTACTGGCAGTATTGCCCTGATGGCAGATATTATAGTGAGATTCAAAACAGGAATAGATGCTTATCTGGCAATAAATTGCATTGAAAGTTATAAATAATTTAATCACACAAATGTCTTTCGCATCAATCTATCAACCTTAGTGGAGCCACAGAAATGGATTATTTTGGAATTGTGCGAAAGTTTATAAAGTTCATGTCCACTATATTTACATTATCTCAAGATTATAACTTGGGCATCAACTATTAGTCAGTCTTCCTATATCCATCAAGTAGCTCCTTTGTGTTTGTCAGATGTCAATCTGTCTGTGTTCTCCTTTCTATCACAAGATTGTTGGTAAATAAAGAAAAAGCCACAATAGTTACCAAAATAGATTGATACTGACAAAAGTAACAATAAATTGACATTAAGAGTATGTTCACATGCTGGCCAGCAAAAAAACAGCGCTCCTGCCCGCCTCCCATCCACTTTCACTTTCCCCACATATAAGCGCCGGCAAGAAGTGACATGTCACTTCTTTCTGCAGTCACACAGTATGCGCTGGAGAAAACAACAGGTAATCCTAGCACTCAATAAGGGCTATGATTTATCTTATTTGTGAGGCGTACTTCGGGCATATTGCAGCGCAAATATGCCCCGGAAATACACCCTGTGAACTGAACTTTACTGAAAATCAACTAATCAAAATCTGACATTGCTTCTGAATTGTGGCTTGGACAAAAATGCTGGTGGCCATCACATAATAATTTGTTGCACAACCTTTTGAGGTGATCACTTTAATTTCTGTAGCTTTCAATATGACTTGTGTACCTGTCCACAGGTATTTTGGCCAACTTCTCATGAGGAAACTGCTCCCTCTTTCTCAGATTTCAAAGGTGTCCCCCAAGATAAATGTTTTACCCTTCTTAAACCCCCTTCCGACTTGGAGTATGAATGGGCCTAGGGGAAGTGACTTCCCGCAAAAAGGAGTATGAAAACATCCTGGACTTCAGAATCACGCTTTAAAGAGCGGGAATACAGGGGAGATGCTGCTGTCCTATAGAGGCATCTCCCCCCCCAAAGCCGGGGGGCAGGATGCCCCCACATCAGCAATCGCTGTGATTGGCTGTTCAAATCGGAAGGCCCCTACAGCCCTTTACAGTTAAAATCACCCCAGTGCGCGATTGTCCGTCGGGCTCGACCGGCCAACACAGCGCTTGTCGCCCCATTTAAAATTAACGATCACCGCTCTGCGCCGCCATTCTGGTTTGGAAACCCATCAGAGCGGTGCCCGTTCTGCCCGATCACTGCCCGGTACCGTACATAGGTGGTCAGTGGTTCTGTGCCCCTGATCCCTCCCGATCTTCAGCAGAGCTCCTCTCCCCCTCGGCTGCCCCCTGCCCTCTGAGCTTCGTTGGTGTCTAGTGTTGCTAGGCTACCTGTTCTCTCTGACTTCATCAGAAACACAGGCAGCATAGCTGAGCATTAGTGTTGAGCGATTTTTATCGACAAAGTTGAAATCGGCAAGGTTTTTATGGTGATCGAATTTTCCAGATCATGCGATAATTAAGGTTAAAAATTGAGCATCATCATTAAGATCGCGCCTTTTTCGGCGCTTCCCGTAATTTTGGCGGCCGCAAATAGTTACAGAATAGAGCAGGGTGCTGTTGTGCAACGTCATGGGGTGGGTGTGTATGGTTTCGATTTGGTGGAAAAATAATGACTGTTTTAATTTGAACAGCGTTTCCCCGTTTAGCCTCAGTGTCTCTCAGGTCTCATAGGGAAGGACCTGGGTCTGTCTGTGGCCAAACAGCTCAGCGAAATTAGTTTTTTT
>JAODAL010041347.1:0-35970 GCA_025379985.1 Phyllomedusa bahiana | reverse complement strand
TTGGACATTTTTAGACAAGGAACATGTCACATTGTCTTGCTGTAAGATCCCATCTGCCCAAAGAAGACAATCAGCATGTATGGATGTATGTGATCTGCAAGAAGAGATTCATACTAATATAGTTTGAAAGTGCCTTTCCCATGGGCGGGGCCAGAAAATGCCACAGAAACATTCCACAGACCATAATGCTGCCACCACCAGCTCGTGTCCTTCCAGCAATGGTTGCAGGGTGTTTGTTCTCTGAAGTTTCTTGCCTGACATGCCAATGTCCATCTATTTGATAAAGAATAAAAATGACTCATCAGAGAAGGGAACCCTTTGCCAAGCAGAGGTCTAATCCCAATACTGCCCTGAAAAGTGAATCCTTTTCTGTCAATGCAACTTAATTACCAGAGGTGCAATCACCATGAATCTGCTTCGGAGCTCCACATGCAGTAGAGTGTGCTGAACTGTACTTTTAGACAAACATCTGGCAGCCCCCTAGTTCATTTTGACGGTGAGCTGCTTCAATGTAGCATGTCATGTTCACCCTCACGCATCTTCGTAGCCAATGTTTACCTCTCACATCATTGACATGTGGTGCTCCGCAGTTCCATGTTGCATATTAGCAATAGTGCCATTTGTTTAATTCTTATACACTTTCACCCCAGAAGCACTTGAAGAGTTCACACACTGCACAGTGTCACAAATATTGCGACCCTTAGCCTGAAAGCCAATAATCATCCCTGCTGATGAATTGCCACCTCTGTCCATTAGAGCAACAGAGGATATGTGTGAAGACAGCATATCACACACCTTATATACCCACCAAGCCAGCTCAAAACATACGATTTCCTTCATAAGCTATGTGCTGCCAACATCAAAAGTAGAATGTGGTCATGATAATGAGATTAGACTGTGTATTATCTGGTTTCATGATAAAATGAGGTTTTATATCCTGGTATTAATGTGTGCATGACTGTGACACATAATTGTAAGCAAACTTTAACTAAATATTCCATCAAATGTCCTTCATTGGTAACACATTTTATGCATTATGATTATTACATTAGTTGTAGTTAATGTGAGTTTGACAGTAAGGTGTATTTGACGCCCATTGCATTTAATTACAAATCCTCCTGAGGAAGCGTTATTTACACGCGAAACGCGCGTTGGGGTACGGGAGGACAATAGCCCACCAGGGTAAGATCAGACATGACATCTTTTCTACTCTTATTTGGGACTTATCCAGTTTAGTACTAATGTTACCATATACCTACAAGATGTGACTACTGGTTTAGTCACCTTGATGCTGGTGTTTGATCTAGATTATTCATTAATTACTATATCTATATATATACTTTGTTACATATATACTATATCCCTTGGTGGGTTTTTTGTATCTCCCTATCTTTTTTGGATTTTTACGTTCACATAGTATATTAGCTTGTACGCATAGATTAGATTTTAGAGATTGTTATATAATAAAATTGTAATTTTATACCCAATACTCTCGATCTGCTGTGGTTTTGTTATGTAATTGCAATATGAGAGGGGTCAGTATGTGGTGGCATTACAATCTTTGTATGCCTCAATGCTATACTAAATGTGGTTGGTTTTTTGGATTAAATTTAATTACAAAGTACTTGAACAATTGGGTGACTTGTGAACCTTAAAAACACTTTTTCTATTCTCTAGAAAGTAAGGGTATTCACATCATATTTCAGCTCTAAGCTGTTGATATATGATGGGATTCCATCAAAAAGGTATTCCAACATTTGCCATGGTGTACTCCCACCAAGGGACTAAGGAATTAAGGATTTACCAAATAAAATAGGTGATACCCCTATGATGATCTGACCTCCTGAAAAGGGTTTCTCACCACACTGTTTGAAAGCCACAAGCAGTTTTTCATTCATGCATCCTATCTCTTCCTGGTTAGGCGGTAGATGGTTCTATAGCAGTGATTAGCATATCAGCATATTCACAGCACTTCTACGGACATGAGAGCAGGAGATCTTATCTATACTCCAGAGAGCTTTAGAGCTCAAAGTAAACAAGTAATCGGAGATAATTAGTTGTTAGAGATAAAACACACTGTTCTCAAGCTGCCTGTAATCTGACCTGTGGTGACATGACTCCATGCTCTCAAATGCTGACCTGTGTGCACTGATTGAAGATAAAAGATTTTGGGCCACATGTATGAAAACTGTCTAGGTCTAAAACCCATTTTGCTGCCCATAGCAACCAATCAGGGGCACTCTGTATGGTTGCTATGGACCTAGAACGTTTTCATACATGTGACCCTTTGTGTCCTCAACAAAGTAAAAAAAAAACAGGCAATATATAGCTATACACTCCTCCTGTCTGTACCTTAGCTATTGCGATCATGATAGATCGCTCTAACCGCGGGTGATGCAGCATGATGCCAGCGGTAATATACCGTTGTATCCATGCCCGGATCTCGCAGCCTGCTTGTGGCTCACAAGAATCTCTTTGAGTTACCCTACATCAATTTGCGGGAACCCCTTCCCGATCATGACGCATGGGTACGTCAAATGTCGGTAAGGGGTTAAAATAACACATACAGCCCTATGATGCCACCCACAATAGTGCCTGCCATATAGTGTCCGCTATAACAGTGCCATCAGTTGAATGCAGCAGTCCAATGATGAATTTTTATTTTTTTTTAATATGTGAATATAGACAAAGCATGTCTGTATCCTGATGTATTGGGGGTTACTGGGTGCTGCATGCTGTGCAACCGTGTATTAGGGTACATCCGAAGTAGGAGGGCCACCATTTAACATTTTGGTCTGAGGGTCGCCATTTAACATTGCTCCACACCCAAGCACTGCAATGAAAAGTGTGTTGCTATCTAATGTTGGGAGGTGAGTCACTGGATCATACAATCTGAGCCAGAAAGAAGATAGAGGAGCCAGTAAGTGAATGAGAAGTGAGTTCTATTTTTTTTTTATGATCAGAAAGGGATACTATTAAGGATGGGGGGTACCTATCTAATGGGAATTCCTACATTCTTATCAAATGGGAGGCAGTCTACCTACTCGATAGTAGGCCTACCTACCTCCTTAATGAGTGGGCCCATCTACCTATTTAATGGGGAGTCTACCTACCTAATAGGAGCTTTATGTCTACTAAACTTGAGTGCCTATCTGGCTAATTGTTTTCTACCTGCCTAAAAAAGAGGTCTATCTTTTTTCCTTTGTGGGCTTCCTACTATATGGGAGTTGTACCTATATACCACAATGGGGGCTTTCCCATATAACATATGGGAGTACAATACAAGGCTAAAACTGGGGGCACAAAAGGCACCTCAGTCCTACACTGGGTGCTAGTTTTATTTTCAGGACTTCCACCTATGGGGACAATGAGGGTTCACTTTTCACTTTTCCACATTTTTTCCTTTATAGTTTAACCTGGGGTAAAGGGTGGTATGGTCTCCATTGATCTGACACATTAAATATAATTTGCAACAAAAAAGTTTAGTTTCTGATGCACAGGCTGACAAAAGAGACACTAAATATGTTAATAGGCATATAAAATTCTGGTCTCAAACCCAGCTCCATACGTATATGTGTGTACACATCAGTTTATTTCATAGCATAAACTTTGTATTGTACATAATAGTAGCTGTCACTCAACACTTTAAGCAGTCTGCATTATGAAAGGCCATGTCTCCACAGGCGATATTTATTGCATTTGTTTCTATCGCAGATTATTTGAAAAAAGGCTCCTAAATATTTCAGACACTATTCTCTTTGTATAGAGTTTCCCAAAGTGAGAGTCATCTTGTCTGACTGTTTCCTGCTAGTATATTCTTTGAAACTCAATTGTCTCTTTGTGAAGTTTGGGAATCAGGCATGCATCACAGATATAATCTTTGAATAAATCCAATGTGGTTTGGACAAAAGGCGATTTGAGTTACTTTTTTGGGTGGAGAAGAGGAAATGGAGTTGAAAGAAAATCCTTTAATCTCAGCTATAATATTAAACTTTTCAGTAATTGATGTAAATCAGATGCAGCAATAACACAGTAAAGCAAGTGATATTTATAATAGTGCACAAAGCAATAATTGGGTCAGGACAAACTGCAAATAGGCTTAATTTTAATTTTGCAAGCAATGGCTACAAATATTCAGTAGGCAGCTAATCATCATCAAATAGTTTGTCCATAAACTTAACCAAACACATAGAAAAGTCATCTATACATAAAAGAAAAGTCCAGCTCACCGGATATAGAGGAGGCACAGATTTTGAGAGCCTGTCCACTTGTATGTGTTAAAGATTAAAACATAGTTCGATCCTCTTTAGAAGGAATGACTTTTATTTCTTAAGGTTTCATTCCTATAACTTAGAAAACAGTAAAGGTTTTCTTTTGGGTTTCAGGTAGATATGGCCTTAATCATAGCAAGGGAGACAAGTATATTAGGTGCCATTAAAGAACACATCATAGGGCTATGCCCACACAACAAGTTGGATTTCCAATTTGAAATACTCATCTGAAACCGAAAGTAACTAATTTTCATTGACATCAATAGAAACTACGCATTGTAGATCAAACAATACGTATTTTTGGCGGTCGATATTTTGCTGTAAAATACTTAAAGTACATGACAATTCTTAGCCGTTTTACAAATAAAAAAATTAAAAAGTTACACATATTTGATATAACCATGTCTGTAAAAGTCCAATCTAATAAAATATAACATAATTTATCCCGTATGCTGTACACCATAGAAGAAAGAAAATTCCAAACACCAAAATTGTGTTTTTTTTGGTCATTTCATTTCCCAAAAGATAGGAATAAAAAGTGATCAAAAAGTCACTGTACCCCAAAATAAAAAATAAAAAAAAAAAAAAAAAAAAAATAAAATAAAAAAAAAAATGTACCAATAAAAACTACAGTTCAGCCCACACTTCATGTTTTTTTTCCTATTTTCCCCCTCTAAAACCTAGATGTGTCTTATAGTCCCAAAAATACGGTATGTCATTTTGAAATTGTGATTAAAAAAGTATGTCAGGTGAAGATGGGCACTACAGCAGAATCAAGCATTGTTCAGTTCTCATCAAGGACTTGTTTTTAAAAGAACTGGAAAAGAAATTTATGATGACATGTCAACAACATTTAGGAGATCAAAGTCCATCTTATCAACCATTTAAGATTAGGTGGCTGATTTTAAGATTTTATGTGTCACCACACGAAAACATTGATGCTGCCCATGATATAACTTGGATATTAGAGACTTTGAATATCTCATATGAATGTGTTTTTCATATTGTTTATAGTGAATTGAAAATAAGAAGGCTTTCTGCAAAATAGATACCCAAATCTCTAAATGCTGATTAAAAGAAAATGAGTTACAATGTCTCACTTAATTTGCAATCAATTTAACAATAGAACATCAAATGTTATGAATTTACATGTTACAATGGAAGAAACATGGATTCATCATTATGATACAGAAACAAAAAAACTGTCTAAGGAGTGGTAGCTTTCTAGTTCTCCTCAGCTGATACAGTGTTGTGTGCTGAAATCTGCTGGAAAAGTTCTTGCCGCTACAGTTTTCTGCAGGTCATTTGGAACCTAGAGAGTCAACCACTAGAGAACATAACCAAACTTCGGGTAAAAATTATAGGGGCAGTCATCTTGCATAAGCTGCTTTTAACAGCATTTAGAGACGTGCTTTACAGCAGCTACGTGGACATAGAAACCTGTTAACAGGAGGGGACCCATTGACTTCTATAGGAGAGTTTTCAAGACATACTTTGTGACCTTGGCAGAAGGCATTGTGCCGCCGTTATAATATTGGTTAAGGGGGAGCTATGACTATCTTCAATTATAAATGGTAGATTCTTTCTTATCTACACATTAGTGTCACCTTTCAATGTAATCCTGTCTGTGCTTATGTAATATGCAGAAGTCAGAGTCATCTCACTTGTTTCTTTAAATAAACTGAGTGGTTTACTGAATTTTATCTTATTTATTTTTAACAAACTTTGCACAACAGGTGCTACCTCAGCAATAGGTATAATCATCTTTTTAGGTCCAACAGCCCAAAGCAGCAGTCTGTCTAAAGCCACACATCTGTGGAAAGGCAGTCTCCCTCTCCGTCCACATGGATCCTTCCTTTGTTATACTGCTGTTGCTTACTCTCCTGTTACACCTTACCCCAGCTTCCTTGCAGTACTTTCCTCTGGACCTTGTGACTGTAACTATTTCTCGAGTTTTGGGTCTTACTATACTTTCTCCCTTGGACACATCTGTTCTCTGCTGCATCCAGCTGCCACTAACTGACTTTCTGTTGTTCCCTGAGTCTTGTTATTACCACCTGCTCCTTCAGTGTACCTGCACCATCTGCTGAGTGCAGGGTAAACTGCAGGTCCCCACTCTACACTGATATTGAGGAGACTACAGAAAAGATTTTTCTTCAGAACATGAAGTGTCAGACTGCAAAAGTGAGAACTGCAAAATTTCAGGATTTTTTTTAAATATTGAAAGTGATGTGGAAAATTGAAAAAAAAAATTCCTACATTCTTAATGTGTTTAACATAAAAGCAGGAGTTAAACAATAGGTAATTTTCTTATGACAAATTTCCTTTAAAGAGAACCTTTCACATAGGTTATGCTCCTCTTGCTGAGGACAGAACAAGCTAGTGTCCGACATGCTGTTTCCAGCGCTGTGTCCCTTTTTCTATAAGATGCTGTAGTTTTAGAGTATTTAATGCTCAAATCTGCAGTTTTCAGCCAAAAAAGAGTCATGAAAAGAGTCATTTGAGGCTAGCCCCGCCCACTTCAACTGATTAACCTGTTACTTTGATAGGTAGAAACATGAGAATAACTGTCAGTGGGTGGGGCTAGCCTTTGGTGGGTGGGGCTAACACCTGTTCATGGATAAGATTTGAGCATTAAATGGTCTAAAACTACAGCATCTTACAGAATAAGGCACACAGTGCTGGAAACAGCAGGTCTGACACTAGCCTGTGCTCTCCTCAACAAGGGGGGCAGAATCTATGTGACTAGTTCCCTTTAACATGGTGAGTCATTGCATAATCCCAACATGCATTTCACATTTTGTGACTTCCTGTACAGCCCAGAGAATTTTGGAAGATGTATCCAAACTAATGCAGGGAAAATGTGGAGCAGCTGCCCATAGCAACCAGTCATGTTCAACCTTTATTTTTTATTGCCACTTAAAAGATTTAAGAAACTAACTGGTTGGTTGTTGTGGATCAAAACTCCACATTTTCTTTGCACCAGTTTTGATACACCTTCCTTTTGTCTTCTTCATTTCACTTGATGCAGTATATATTCATCCTGTGTCAATGCTTCTATGTACCAAAGCCAACCCAGTCTGAGAATAGAGGATTGGTGAGTTTGTAAGGAGATAAAAGATGGGGTAAGGGGGAAGTAATGAAGTTACTTACCCCAATTTTTTGTAGACCCCTATCACTGTGACACTTGATCAGCATGCTTCATGTTATAGCATGGTATAAAGAGATACTACAGCAGTCTCCCCTAGTTAGGGCATTGTAATGCATGCCCAGGATCAAAGAGAAGTTAAACAAACCATCCATATAATAATAACTGGTGTGATGATATCTGATGTAAGAGAAGCAAATGGAGATCTTATAGAGATTTAATGAAAGCATAACTAACTTTAAACTTTGAAAGATGCTTAGGACCTTGTCCACATTCTTTTCATGTCATAAAGAGCCCTTTTTGTTCATCCTCTTATCTATGTAATACAGCTTTTATTATAACATCTGAAAAGGATTCTGACAAAACAAATAACGATTAAAAACATGGACATACAGAACACTGCCACCTAAAATATAGCAAGACACGGGAATATGGATAAGGGAGCCAAAGTAAATTGGCTCAGGTACCAGCAGTATGTGTCGTCAAAATCTAACTAGTTCTTTAAAGGAAATGTGTCATCGGAATATGACCAATTGTTTAATGTTTTTATGTTAGACACATTTTAAAAAAAAAAAAATTCTTTTTTTTTTTTTACATTTTCCACAACACTATTACTATTTTAAAAAAATCCTGTGGCCCTGCACTGATTACACTGAAAGGTAACACCAACGTGTATAGAAAACACAGGATCCACCATTCACAATAGGTGGTCCTCCTCCACCCCCCTCTGTGCACATTTGATTCTTCCCATATACAGAGTTTCAAAAAACTCTTTTTTATACCCAAAAGTTGCCCGTTCACAGGATAATATCTCCCATAAAGCGCGTAAATTTAAAAACAAAAAAAGGCTCAGGTAAGAGATTCCCCCAAATAATACAGACAAAAAAATAAAAAATTTACATTCAGAAAATAAAAAAGGCTAAAGAAAAAAAATTGTATCAGTACTTGTTTTTATTGTAAAAGGCAAAAGCAAATGTACTAATTTCTATGTGAAGCCCGTTAAAAAGCATGCCACCCAAAGGCCCTCTTTTCCACTATGGGCCCCTGGGCTTTGCTTTGCACTGGGCCCCCCCCCCCCCCCCCCCCCCCCAAAAAAAACAAAAAAAAC
This sequence comes from Phyllomedusa bahiana, assembly GCA_025379985.1. Lineage (NCBI taxonomy): Eukaryota > Metazoa > Chordata > Amphibia > Anura > Hylidae > Phyllomedusa > Phyllomedusa bahiana. The sequence continues at coordinate 27,443 of JAODAL010041347.1, read as the reverse complement.
AAAAATCTCACAGAAACAAATAATAGATTCTGCTAACAAATTTTGACCTACAACACCCCCCATCTCCCAGCCGGGTCACCATTACATGACAAGAACAGCACGGTCGAAATAAAAGCAAAAGAACCCCTGAACCCGGGGACTACAGGAGACTCCTACTGTTTGTCGTTCCTTGAATCGTTTTTTACCTCTTCTTGCCCGACCACCATGACACCTTTTTCCGGCTGAAACCCGCCCTGCAAATGTAACCCACAAACTTTTAAAACCCCTTTTCCCAATTGTTATGGAACCCCATTAAATAAATAGGTAGAAATGTTACCCCCCATTGAGTAGGGGGGTATGAGCCCTAGTAGATTTGGATACAGTTTTGAGGGTACTAGTGCCCCTTTTAAGGTGGGTTTACACCCCCTGTAAGATGTATGGCCTTTTTTTATTAACCCCCCTGTATAACTTATGGCCCCAGAAGAATTTAGCCCCTGTATATACCCCCTTAGTATTCCCCCTTTACATACCCCCCCTTAAAACTTTCCCTTTATACAGCCCCTTTTTGTATGCCCCCTTTTTATAGCCCCCTGAGTAATACCCCTTATTAAACCCCCCCCTGTAGCCTTCCCCCTGTACCCAGTGGCCCCCTACCCAACTGAGCCAGTGCCCCCTGAGCCCCCTGTAGCCGAGCCCCCTAAGCCATGTCCCCCTGTACCCCCGGCCAAAAGGGCCCCCTGTACCCAGTTCCCCCTGTACCCCCCTTCCCGGGGCCCCTTAGCCAGTGTCCCCCCTTTTAGCCAGGGGCCCCCTGAAGCCCCTGTAGCAGGGGCCCCCTGTAGCCATGTCCCCTGTGCCAGTTGTTTTACCCCCCCTGACCCCGGGGTTCCCTATACCCCTATACCCTTTAGCCAGTTTTCCCTGTAGCCTGTTGCCCTGTAGCCAGTGTCCCCTGAAAACCCCCTGTCCTTGCCCCTTACCCCCCTGTAGTCCCTGTACCCTGTCCCCTGTAGCATGTCCCTGATCCATGTCCCCCCTGTAGCCAGGCCCCCCCCTGTACCCATGCCCCCTGTACCTATGTCCCCTGTACATGTCCCCTATACCCCCTGTGCCAGTGTCCCCCTGTCCCCCCGTAGCCGTCCCCCCTGTAGCCAGTTGCCCTTAAAGCCCCCCTGTACCCGTGCCCCCCTGTACCCAGTTGTCCTTATCCCCTGTAGCCGTGTCCCCTTAGCCAGTTGCTCCTGTCCCCCCCTGTACCAGTGCCCCTGTACCCCTTCCCCCTGTAGCCCGTTGCCCCTGTAGCCCTGCCCCCTTTACCCCCCTTTGACAGTTGCTCCTGTACCCCCCTGTAGCCAGTGTCCCTATACCCCCTGTACCCCTCTGTACCCGGGGCCGTCTTTACGCACTATGGGCCCCTGGGCAGAGTGTGACGGGGCCCCCCCCCCCCACCCAAACCCCAAAAAAAAAAACAAAAAAAACAAACTCTCCAGAAACAAATATATAGATTACTGAAACAAACTTTTGACCTAAACACCGCCATCTACCAGCTTGGTCCCCATTACATGAAAAGGACTACACAGGGTCGAATACAGAAGCAAAAGAACCCTGACACCAGGGATCCAGGGCGTCCTATCTGATCTGTTTTCCCTTGAATCGTTTTTTATCCTCTTTTCGCCCAGACCCCATGACCCCTTTTTCCGGCTGAACCGTCCCGCAGAAGTAACCCACAAAATTCTTAGTCCTTTTCCCATGTGTTATGGACACCCCATTAAATAAATGGGTAGAAATTGTTACCCACCATTGGTAGGTAGGTATGTGGGGACCCATAGATAGGTTTACACTCTTTGAGGTACTATGCTGCCCCTGTGGGTAGGTTTACACCCCCTGTAAGATGTTGGCTCTTTTATTAGCCCCCTGTATAACTTATGGCCCAGAAGAATATGCCCCCTTTTAAAACCCCCCAAAAGTATTGCCCCTTTTCAAGCCCCTTAAATACTTTCCCCTTTTACAGCCCCTTTTTGTTTCCCCCCTTTATATACCCCCCTGTAGTTTTAAAAACCCCCTTAAAAAAGCCCCCTGTAGCCATGTCCCTGTAGCCAGTGGCCCCCGTAGCCAATTTGCCAGGTCCCTGACCCCCCCGTACCAGAGCCCCCTGAACCCGTGTCCCTTACCCCCTGTACCAGTTGTCCTGTAGCCCCCTGTAGCCAGGCCCCTATAGCCCCCTGTAGCCAGGGCCGTCTTTACCAAGGGCCCCCCGGGGCAAGCTGTGCACTGGGGCCCCCCCCCCCAACCCCCCAAAAAAAACAAAAAAAACACAACTACCAAGAAACAAATTATAGATTACGAAAACAATTTTTGACCTAAAACACCCCTCTCCAGCTCTGGTCCCATTCATGACAGAGACTACAGCATGGTCGAATAAGAAGCAAAATTTCCCCCTGACACCGGGATAAGGGAGACGCCCTATCTGTTTGTCGTTCCTTGAATCGTTCTTTATCCTTTTTCTTCTTTTTCCAGCCCACCTGACACCTTTTTCCCCGCTGCAACCGTCCCCTGCAGAATGAAACCAACAAACTTTTTAGAATCCTTTTTCCCCCATGTTTTATGGACCCCCCCATTAAAAAAAAATAGGTAGTAATGTTACCTCCCTTTGAGAGGTGGGTATGTAACCCTAAAAAGATGGGTTACGCTCTTTGGGGTCATAGCGCCCTGTAGGTAGGTTTACACCCCCTGTAAGGTATGGCCTCTTTTAATACCCCCCCTGTAAACTTATGGCCCAAAAAATAGCCCCGATTCCCCCTATATATATGCCCCTTTAATGCCCCCTTAAATACGTTCCCTTTATACAGCCCCTTTTTGTATGCCCCCTGTATATAGCCCCTGTTATATACCCCCTTATATAAAGGGCCCCGTAGCCATGTCCCCTTACCCGTGGCCCCCGAGCCAACTGTGCCAGTTCCCCCTGTAGCCCCTGTAGCCAGAGTCCCTAAACCCCTGCCCCCTGTCCCCCCTGAAACCCAGTGGCCCCTGTAGCCAGTGTCCCCTGGCCCCCTATAGCCATGGCCCCTGTAGCCCCCTTAGAAAAGGCCCCTGTGCCATTTCCCCCCGGCCTGGCCCCTAAGCCCCCTGTAGCCATGTCCCTTAGCCATTGCCCCTGTACCCCCTGTACCCAGGCCCCTAACCCCCCGTACCGTAGCCAGTGTTCCCTGTAGCCTGTTGCCCCTGTGCCAGTGTTCTTGTACCCCCCGTAGCCATGTCCCTGTAGCCCCTTAGCCCCCTGTACCTGTCCCTGTACCATGTCCCTGTATCCGTCCCCCCCTGTAGCCATGCCCCTCCTGTACCCATTGTCCTTAGCCAGTGTCTCCTTTAGCCCCCTGTTGCCAATTTCCCCTATAGTCCCCTGTATCCCTCTGTAGCCAGTGTCCCCTATAGCCCCCTGTAGCCCTCTGTAGCCAGTGTCCCCTGTAGCCCCCTGTAGCCAGTGCCCCCTGTAGCCAGTGCCCCCTGTAGATGAAAAAAAATGATTTTAAAACTGTTACTTACCACTCCGCGCTCCCTGCTGTGGTCCGCGCTCCGGGAGCTTGTTTCCGGCGTGAGCGGCGTGACATCATCACGCCCGCCTACGCCGGGACGTTGCTCCCGGTATTTCCTCGGCCGGAAGCCTGCGGGGCTGCCGGCCGAGGATATACAGCGGCGCAGGAGGTGATGTCATCATCTCCTGCGCCGCTTAAAGACGCGGCGGGTCCGGCGGCCTCCTGCAGAGCGTCGCGCTGCCCGGACCCGCCGCAGGGGCTGTCGCTCCACTGGGCACGGTAGGCGGCTGCCCGGGAGGGGCCCCCCAAGGCTGGGGGGCCCCCGGGCAAGCGCCTACCTGGCCCAATGGGAAAGACGGCCCTGCCTACCACACAGAGTCCCCAAATAGTACAATTTAAAGAAGTAATTAAGGAAGATACATCTGCAGTTTGTATCTAATATATAGTCAGGCATAGCGAGAACTGTCAGTATCCTTTTTAGATGTGATAATGAAAATGAAGGATTTTTACATAAAAAAGAGGATTAATAAAGATTCATTTTTTTAGTTCCTTTCTGCCATTCTCTGTACTGTGGATCCATATCTATATTTTGCTTTTAGAGGCTCGTATTGCTTTGGGGACAGAGGTACTTATGACACAATCTTTGGCAGCACACTTGTGTGATGGGAGTCTTCCTCTCTGTCCACTCATAGTCAGCTCAACACTGTCTCATCTGATATCTCCCAGTATTTCTTCTAGACACTTGTCTTGACTTAAAGGGGTATTCTCAGCATGCAGTTTAACTGGCTCACAGGCAGTTTTGCACTTACTCTGTCTCCTCAGGCTGTGGGTGGTTCTATAGCGCTGATTATCATATTCAACTTCAAGCCATTACTCTGAAATAGCAGGAGATTATCTAGAACAAGATTACAGATAAAGCAATGCTTTTCAGTCCTCACAGCACTTGTACCCTTTTTTTACTGCGGCTAATCTAGTTAAATCTAATTAGTTCACTCAGAGCTCAATCCCATCAGTCTGTCCATGGGGATAACATCACTCCCAGCTTTCTGCTCTGTCAGCTAATCAGATAAAAAATGCCTTTCTGGTATGCAGGTTACTATAGAAACCTGTGTGCACTTAGAGAGCTGTTGAAATGTATTTTATCTCATGACTAAAGTAAAATCTATTGAACAATGTATTTAGAAAATATTTTCAAGTGTCTCTGCTCTGACTGCTCTCACCTACTGACTCCTGATTTTCCCAAGTTTTTCTCTTCCTGTTCCTTCTCCAGGAATACATTTTGGTCAGATGTACATTTTAACTTTTTGGAAAAATACATGTGCACATATTAGTAATGATATTCACAGTAAAGCATTAACAAATGTTTCACCTTTCTCTCTTCTCTTTTTTTGTTCAATAAGTTAAAGGGGTTTTCCATCTCAGATGAAAATGAGTAAAATAAAAACAATTGTACTCACCTTCCTCCAATGCCTGGTTCCAACATTGTCTTCCCGGTCCTCTGTCAACATGCCGTCACTTCCAAATGTGGACTTCACCATTGCTGATTGGCTGCAGTGGCCATGTGCCTCTACTTACATCACCGTTCAGAGCTGTTCACTTCCAAACAGTAATGTAAATTAGTGCTGTGTGACCGCTACAGCTGGTGGAGTCTCCGTCCAGAAGTGATGACACATCAAGTGAAGAATGGGTAGTTGGTGCTGGAACAGGGAACCAGAGGAAGTTAAATATACTTTTTTTTTTTTTTTTTATTTAACTTGGGCCTGTGAGCTGCTCCTTTCATTTTATTATGAGGTGGACAATTTTACAAAAAATGTTTAAGCCAAAATTGTGTATAATTAAGGATCATAACTGCTGATATTTTGTTCTTTAATTTTATTGGCAAAGTAAATTAAGGTACAGTAGTAAACCAACAAAACATTAAAAGTAGCCAAAATGTGTAATTACCTTATATAGGGTACAAAAAGGAGATAAATGGGGCTGCCATCACAAAAATAGTGATATTACCAATAGTTGTTTTTGGACATAACCCCATTGCAATCTGCTGTATTAGGGCATTTTCACATATCACATATTTGTTACAGAAATTTTTGCCACTGAAAATTTATTCTATTCTTTAGTTGTAATTATTTAATTAATTTTTATCGCACTGTTATATTCCACACCACTGTATAAACAATGTCACTACCGATATTGGTCTCTGTCCCCATTGGGGCTCACTGTTATTCCAGATTGTCACGAATCGTGACTCCCCTGGTACCCCCGGTCCCGTAGTGTGCCGGCCGCTGACCCTATTTAGAGGGATTACTTCCTTCAAGCCTTGCTGGATCTTCTTTGCTCCTTGCCCTTTGCTAGAATGTCCTGTTGTGGTTCCTAGCAATTCCGTGTTCCATGACTCCGGTCCTGTCCATTGCCGCTCCGCTGCTGGTGCCTCACAAACCCTTGCCTGGACTGCCTGCTGCATACCAGGACTTTGTCGATGTCTTCTCCGAGAAACAAGCGGAAACCCTGCCTCCTCACTGGGCATATGATTTTCCCATTGACTTACTACCCGGTACCAGTCCCCCTAGGGGCCAGGTTTATCCACTGTCGGTGCCAGAAACCCAAGCTATGTCAGCCTACATTCAGGAGAACCTCAAGAAGGGGTTCATCCGCAAATCCTCGTCTCCGGCTGGTGCAGGGTTTTTCTTCGTGGAAAAGAAGGATGACTACCTGTGGCTCTGCATCGACTACAAGGGTCTCAACAAAATTACGATAAAAAAAACTCTATCCTTTGCCGTTAATCACGGAACTGTTTGATCGGCTCTGCGGCGAAAATCTTTTCCAAGTTGGATTTGCGGGGCGCCTAAAATCTTATTCGTATCTGTGAGGGGGACGAATGGAAGACAGTCTTTAACACCCGGGACAAGCACTTCAAGAATTTGTTCATGCCCTTTGTACTCTGTAACGCCCCTGCAGTCTTTCAAGAGTTCGTGAACGACATTTTCAGAGACCTCTTCCATACCTGTGTCGTGGTTTATCTGGATGACATTCTGGTTTTCTCTGCCAATTTGGAGGATCATCGCCACCATGTTCGCCAAGTGCTTGAACGTCTACATACTAATTACCTGTATGCCAAGTTGGAGAAATGCCTGTTCCACCAGACCAGCCTTCCATTCCTTGGCTACAGCAGTTCGGACAAGGGATGACAGATGGATCCTGCAAAGCTGTCCGCCATTCTGCAGTGGCCAAGACTGGTGGGTATCCAGGCCATACAGCGTTTTTTAGGCTTCTCCAACTATTAGCGGCAGTTCATTCCGCACTATTCCACGTTAGTGGCACCCATTGTGGCATGCACTAAAAAGAACTCCAATCCTAGGCCGTGGCCATGTGAGGTCGAGCAGGAATTAACCAAACTTAAAGCCACATTTGCTTCCGAAAGCATTCTGACCCACCGTTCTTTCAAGAAGTTGATGCCTCCTCGGTCGGCGCCATTGCAGTTCTTATGCAAAAAGGACCTAAGGGTAAAATGGTGACCTGTGACTTTTTCTCCAAGACCTTCTCCCCAGCAGAGATGAATTATACCATCGGTGATCGCAAATTGTTGGCCATCAAGCTGGCTCTTGTGGAATGGCGCTATCTCCTGGAGGGAGCTCAGCATACCATCACTGTCTTCTCTGATCATAAAAACCTCCAGTACCTCCAGATGGTTCTACAACTCAATCCGCACCATGCCAGATGGTCCCTCTTCTTTTCACACTTCGACTTCCAGATACACGTTAGGCCTGCAGGGAAGAACGTCAAAGCCGACACCCTCTCCCGTGCTTCCGATGTGGTCGGCGAGGAAGTCGTTCCTCAACATATTATTTCTCCTGAGCATCTGATCTCTGTGGCTCCGGTGGACCTCAAGGATATTCCTCCTGGTTAGACTTACGTGCGTCCGGCTCTCCGCAGAAGAATATTGAAATGGTGTCATTGCTCTCTTGTGGCCGGCCATCCAGGTGCCCACAAGATATTCCTGCTGATTTCTCGTTTCTACTGGTGGCCGGACCTGGTCAAGGATGTTAAGGAGTTCGTGAAGTCCTGTGTTACCTGTGCCCGAATAAGACCCCTCTGGTCTTCTGCAACCTCTGCCGGTTCCCACGACCCCATGGTCACATGTGGCTATGGACTTCATCACCGATTTCCCTCTCTCCTCGGGTAATACTGTCATCTAGGTGGTCATGGACCGTTTTTCTAAAATGGTGCATTTCGTCCCCTTGCCGGGTTTACCATCTGCTCATTGCATGGCCAACCTATTTTTTCAGCACATCTTCCATCTACATGGACTTCCTCTGCATATAGTTTCTGACCGGGGGGTCCATTTAGTTTCCAGGTTTTGGCAGGCCCTCTGCTCTCAGCTTCGGGTGAACCTGGATTTCTCCTCAACTTACCACCCACAGATGAATGGTCAAGTGGAGAGAGTCAACCAGGTCCTGGGTGGCTATCTGCGTCCCTTTGTCTCGGCTCATCAGGATGACTAGTCCAGCTTACTGTCCTGGGCGGAGTTTTCGTACAACTTCTTGGATTCTGAGTCAGCAGGCGCCTCTCCCTTTTACATTGTGTATGGCCGGCATCCCTGCCCTCTGCTCCCGTTAGCAGTTTCACCCGAGGTCCCCGCGGCCGATGCCTTTGTCCGAGAGTTTATGAATATTTGGAGCCAAACGCACCAATCTCTGCGTCAAGCCTCTCTGCGCATGAAGTTGCAAGCTGACAAGAATAGAGGAACTCCCCCAGTCTTCTCCCCGGGCGATGTGGTATGGCTGTCCACTAAATATATACGGCTCAAGATCCCCAGCTACAAACTAGGTCCCCGCTACGTAGGTCCATTCGAGGTGCTCAAGGGCATCAACCCGGTGGCCTATAAAACCTGTCTTCTGCCTACCATGCGTATTCCCAACTCTGCCCACGTCTCCCTGTTAAAACCAGTGGTCCTGAATTGTTTTTCTCGGAAGATTGCCCCTCTGTCCTCTGTAGCTGGGTCCACTAACATCTTCGCTAGAAAAGAAATTTTGGATATGAAAACAATTAGGGGTAAGTGGCACTTCCTTATTGATTGGAAGGGATTCGGGCCTGGAGAAGGTAATATCTTGGACCAGGAGTTTGTGCGGAAATTCCTCTGGTCTAGAAAGAGAAGGAGGCCTAAAGGGGGGTACTGTAACGAATCGCGCCACAACCCGCGGGTTGGGCTGTGGGCGCAGTCATGACTCCGCTGATACCCCTGGTCCCGTAGTTGCTGGCGCCGTGGTCCGTGCTACGGGCCGTGAGCGCACATACTCACCCCGCCACGCTCCTGTGCTTCCACATCCCTCTGCTGGCGCTGCCGCTCGTAGGATTTAAAGGGCCAGCGCACCGGCAATTGGAGGCTTGCCAGCCGCTGACCTTATTTAGAGGCATCACTTCCTTCAAGCCTTGCTGGATCTTCTTTGCTCCTAGCCCTTTGCTAGAACGTCCTGTTGTGGTTCCTAGCAATTCCATGTTCCGTGACTCCGCTCCTGTCCATTGCCGTACTGGTTCTCCTGCCTGCCTCCGTCTACTGCCTTGCCGACCACCTAGCACCTAGCCGCACCTCGGCCGCCACCACAGGCCAACCACGTCAGTTTACGGAACTATGAACTGAAAACAAAGTTGGAAAACCGACACAGTTGTATCACCAGGGTTTTATAAAGAAACTTTGTACAGTCCGAGGCCGGACATGGGGGACGCAGCCCCTTTAAGGGGAGGCCCCTCATGACCCGGTGCGCCGGCCGTGAGGTCAACGTGGGAGGCGGGAGCAGACGCGCAAGAAGAAGCCGTGAGAGGCAGTCCCACCCTCCCGCCCTATTGTTAGGGGGAAATCGGGGGGGGACGTCCAGGTACTAGGAAGGAGTTATTGCGAGGAGTGAGGAACGGTTGATTGTGGTGAAGGTTGTCGCAGTGGCGTGGCAGGTTGGGGTCCTTGGAGTCGGTGAAAGTAGTTGGGGAGTCAGGCTCAGCTTGGCTCCAAAATTGGTGGATGGAACGGCCTGGCGAAGGTTTGGGCTCCTCAGAGCATCGTCCTTGGGAGCAGTCTATGGATTGAGTAGCCGTCTGAGATGGCTTTGGGTGCCCTGAAGCCGGGGGTTGACGGCTGGGGGCAAGAACGTGGAAAAGCTGGATGGTTTTCGCCAGGCCCTGGTAGGGCTTCGCATCTTGGCTCCAAGGACCTCAGCCCCAATTGGTTTCGGGGTTCGGGCGAATGGGTATTTGGGATACTCATTCGCGCTCTGATTGTTGTTAATATTTTGTGTTGTTAATAAAATGGCTGCTGTGGCCAATATATCCAAGCTAAGGTCTCTGTGTCTTTATTGGGGGGATGCAGGGATGGGAGGTGAATGGTCAGGTTCCAGCGAAGGTTAGGCGCTGCATAGGGTCAAGTGTTTGTATTCTGCTATGACATTGAAGATAAATAGAAGTTTGCATAAGTTTTTGAGCCTTGATAATTATTTGCAATACAAGTTACTAAGAGAGGTTATTAGAAGGAAACCCCTTACCAAGGCAATGATACTGGTTGATGCTTACAAATATATCTAGCAGCAATTATTTAATAGAAAGCTCTTATTGCTGCACTTACATCATGGACACTTCCAACACCATCAGGGCAGTGAGGCTACAATCATGCTGAGTGTGTCCTGGGGGAAAACAACTAAGGAGGACCACCATCAACTCCTTCAACAGCAGACCCCTTAACCACTGTAATGTTCCCAGGGGAGCATGGAAGGACTGGGTAGGAGGTACCGTGATCCAACCAATGCAACTCCCATCCTCTCCTCTGCTGCCCATGGGTAATCACACTAGGATTAAATCCAATTTGATTATAAAATTCAGTGAGAAAACATACTGTATATCAAAAAGGTTATGCTTGTGGCCAGGGGTGTAACTAGAGAAGCCAGGGCCCCAAAGCAAACTTTTGGATGGGGCCCCCTACCCCCCCCTTGCCCACCTCCCTGACCACGAACATTTACCAGGACATGCTGTTAGATAATGTAGATAATACAAGGGGCAAATACCTCACCATACATATCACCATCATACTGCTACCGAACAAATCTCACTATACGAAGACCAACATTACCAATAACACTATTACATAGGAACCTGATTATACTGCCAGAATATGACCACAAAGTGACTGAATAATACCCCTACATTATTACTGATCAGTACACAAAGACCAATAGTACCACCATACAGTGACCATATCATGATAGCTACAGTGTACACAGGCTCTGTAGACTGTATATTACCACCATACAGTGACCATATAGTGGTAGATATCAGTGTACACAGACTATGTGATTAAAGTGTAGTTACATCTTGTAACTCACAGGTGACATCTCTCTGACGAGTCATTGACATTCCCCTTTGTTCTGCGTCCGGTCCAGTCCGCCATCATAACGTCTCCCGACCACTTGTCCCTGCAGATTTAGACACAAATATCTTAGAATCCTCACTTTTTCCAGCACCTGCCCCCTTGGCTATATGGGGTCCATTTAGGCAGGCAGGGTTTAGATAGGCTATATGGGGCCCCAGATAGGCAAGGTTTAGGTAGGCAATAGAGTCCCCATATAGGCAGGCAGGGTTTAGGTAGGTATAGGGAGCCATACAGGTAGACAGGGGTTAGGTGGGCTATAGGGGCCATATAGGTAGGATTTAGGTAGCTAAAGGGGCCCCATATAAGTAGACAGGCAGGCTTCGGGGGCTATATAGGTAGGCAAGCTTTAGGGTGCTATAGGGACTAAAATAGGCAGACAGGCTTCACGGGGCTATAGGGCTAGTCAGGCAGGCAGACTTAGAGCTATATAGGCAGGCTTTAGGGGGCTTAATAGGCAGGCTTGTGGGGGACTATGTAGGCAGGCTTGGGGGGATTATGTAGGCAGGCTTGGGGGGGGACTATGTAGGCAGGCTTGGGGGGGGACCATGTAGGCAGGCTTGGGAGGGGACTATGTAGGCAGGCTGGGGGTGACTATAAAGGCAGGCTGGGGGGCTATAAAGGTAGGCTGGGGGGTATATAGGCAGGCTGCGGGGGCTATGCAGGCAGGCTGTGGGCTATATAGGTAGGCTGGGGGCTATATAGGTAGGCTGGGGGGCTATGTAGAAAGGCTGGGGGGCTATGTAGGCAGCCTGGGGGGCTAAAAAGACAGGCTGGGGGGTATATAGGCAGGCTGGGGGGTATATAGTCAGGCTGCAGGGGCTATGCAGGTAGGCTGGGGGCTATGTAGGTAGGCTGGGGGGGTATACAGGCAGGCTTAGGATGTATACAGGCAGGCTTAGGGGGTATACAGGCAGACGTAGGATGTATACAGGCAGGCTTAGGGGGAATACAGGCAGGCTTAGGGGGTATACAGGCAGGCTTAGGGGGTAAACAGCAGGCTTAGGGGGTATACAGGCGGCTTAGGGGGTATACAGCAGGCTTAGGGGGTATACAGGCAGGCTTAGGGGGTATACAGCAGGCTTAGGGGGTATACAGGGAGGCTTAGGGGGTATACAGCAGGCTTAGGGGGTATACAGGCGGCTTAGGGGGTATACAGCAGGTTTAGGGGGTATACAGGCAGGCTTAGGGGGTATACAGCAGGCTTAGGGGGTATACAGGCAGGCTTAGGTGGTATACAGAAGGCTTAGGGGGGTATACAGGCAGGCTTAGGGGGTATACAGCAGGCTTAGGGGGTATACAGGCAGGCTTAGGGGCAGGTAAAATAAGAAATAGTTTACTTACCTCGGTCCACGCTCCCCCGATGCGCCGCCGCTTTGCTACTTCCCCTGCAGCCTCTGCACTCGGCGCTGGCGGCACGGTGATGTGACGTCACCGCGTGCACCCACGTGATCACAGAGGGCCGGCAGAGGAAGTAGCAGAGTGGAGCGAGCGGCGCTCCGTTCTGCTACCTCCGGGCAGTGCTGTCTCTGAACGCTCGGGCCGGAAGGCCCGGGCGTTCAGAGTTAGCATACGCCGGGCCCCGCAGCGCAGCACCCGCCGCAGTGAACTGTTAAGTTCACTGCCGGCGGGCCCAGGAGCGGCATTAACGGGGTAGCGGACGCGGTAGCAGCTGCCCTGGGGCGCAGGCCCCCTAAGCGCATGGGCCATGGGGCAGTTGCTACGTCTGCTACCCCGGTAGTTACGCCCCTGCTTGTGGCATAAGTTTAGCTAGATTAATGGGGTTGTTCACCTTGCAAGCAAATGAAAGGAGTAGCTCCCGGGGCCCAAATAGAATTAAAAAAACATATGCTCACAGTCCCTCTGGTCCCTCGTTCCAGCATTGCCTCTCTTTTGTTAATATGCCGTCACTACTGAATGGAGAAGTCACTGCTACAGCCACTGATTGGCTCTCATGCCACTAATTTACATCACCGTTCAAAGGGTAACAGCTCTGAATGGTGATGTAAATAGAGGCACATAACTGCTGCAGCCAATCAGTGGCAGTGATGTTCCCAATCAGAAAATACGGCATGTAAGTGAAAGACCAAGGAGACTTAGTACTAGCACCGGGGACCAAAGAAAGGGGAGTAAGTTTTTTATATTTTACTGGGACCCCAGGAGCTGCTCCTGTTATTTACTTATTGGTGTATAACCCCTTTCCAGTTACAGTCTGGAATTAAAATACAGGGACTCTAGATGCCTTCATATACAGTAAATGTACTGTGCATAGCGGCTCTGTTTTGTGCATGACACTTTATGAGAATAACACCTTGGTGATATGTTAATCATATTTTAGGTCAAATACCTATTAAGATGAAAACAAGGAAGCATACACTGAGGATATTTCAAGGTTACCTTGCTTGACGTCACACTACACCTCTTCATACAGCAGGTATTGAGGGTTTTAATACAGCTGATTTTACTCTGCAATAAATTCATACCAGATGGTGCAGATTTTTGCATACAGATTTTATTTTCAGGATCCACTCTGGACATTCCTTCCAACTGCTTAGATGGTCAGAGAGATACTTATGGTTCATTTTATTTTATTTCATTTCAATTTATTTACAAATTAGTACAAAATCACCTGAATACAGACATTGCTATAAACCCCTTACTGACATATGGGTGAGGATATTAAAAAGGCTCATTCAATATGCCTTACCCAGGGATAAGATCACAGGGTGCCAATTGGTTTTCATGTCAGCAGGAGGCCTAATAAAGACAGGGTGTAAAAGGAGACCCATTATTGTACTGTACTGTTCTACAACATATTATTATTGCACGATAGTGTACAAGGCATCATAACCCCTAGTGGTTTTGAAAATCTAAAAATAATAAAATTAAGAGTTTGAAACACACCTCTTTTGCCATTTTACAAATAAAAAAATAAAAGGTTTAAACAAATTGTATTGGTCCATGTAATTTCGAACAATTAAAATAGAATATTATATATCTCATATAGTAAACACTTTAGAAAATAAATACACAATGCCAAAACTGCATATTTTTAATCACTTCTTATCCACAAAAATTGGAATAAAAAGTGCTCACTTCAGCTTGCAAAAAACAAGTCCTCACTCGGGTCCATAGGTGAAAAAAAATTTATTGGTCGCATCAGTAGTGCCACAATGCAAATGTAAAAAAAAAAGTAAAAGTTTTTATTTTGTTAAAAAAAAATTAAAAAACATAACAAAAACACTAAAAATGTATTTTCTGGAATCAAAGCAATTTGCAGAGAACATAACTTTTCATTTATACTGTACAAGTGAACTCCTTGATAGTGAAGCCTGGTGCAGGTGGCGCAATGATATAATGTCATCGGGTCACCTGCGGGATGACTCTTGGCCAACCGATAGTACTTGTAAGGCCTTAGGCCTAAGACTCACTAGCCAGAACAGCGGAGTAGGGCGCCAGAGACACTGCTCCGCAAAGGGCCCGCGCAGACATGTCTCTGAATGCTCGGGACAGAGAGCTCAGGCATTCTTAGGCAGGATGTGCCAGATTGGTCCCATGATAGTTAGGGGTAAATAGGGACATGGGGTTTTGGTCAAAAGTAGGAACTACTCCTCCAAAAGAGGGGCACTTGGGAGGTAAGCCTGCGAATTATTTTCACCATACCTGACCACAGTGATGGAACCCTTAATCAAATAAACAGGTCATTTTAGGCTCCCCACTTCTTCTCTCCCATCTCTCTCACTCCAATGTTCCTTGTACAAATCTAAAATGTTTTTCAACAAATAAGGTCAAACTGAACAGTATCTCAGTGTCCTTCATAATGTTGATGAACACATTCATCATATCTACATTGGGCAAAGAACCATGTCTGATTCTGCAATGTACCTAACCAGTACATAATATCTGTTTGAAAAGTGTCAGCACCCACACAAGGACAAGACAATCTCTTTTGGTGCCCAAGAATGCATTCCCCAGTCTTGGTCCTTGAAGCTCATCGTGATAGCCTTTGGCTGAACAATCATTCAGATGACTGTTATGAGCCCTGGTTTAACTAGAAGTATATGTAACAAAGGCTGCTTTGTGTAACCCTTTGTTTGCTGCACCATAAGCAGTCTACGTTTTTAGAACTCATTCAGAGGGCATGAACATTTGCATTTCACACAACTGCCCTGTTCTAATCAGAGTGATATTCAGAACAGATTTTTATTAAGCGATTAATGTACAGTATATCTCATACCATTCCAAGATTTACAGCAGGACTGCTCTTTACTTTCAGTGTAAAATTTTAAAATGTTGATGTGCCTCTATGTTTTAATGCCATATATGCCAGCATCAGTGCTGATGTCACTGATCTACAGATGAGTAAACTGCAACCCTTCTATATCGATGTCCCTCCAACAGGCTCAGCTAGGAATTTCAGAGTTCATAAGACAATCACTGCTGTAGAACCACCACAGCCTAATCAGGAAGCGCAAGCCTGAAGCTGCCTCTTGCTCTGTGAAATAGCATGGTGAGCCAACCCCTTTAAAATCACAAATTGTAAAATGTTGCTACTGTGTCTGTGGTTAGGGGAAGAACCTGCAGACAGGCTTTCAGTTCTAATTTTTTAAGGAGGAGCAGGTGATTGATCATATACTGTAATTAAAACTGGTAGAATATTGGGAGCTTACCTGGGCCACTAATCTACTGCTATGTTTGGGGGTGTTCTGCGAACAGGCTCCTGGTTCTCATGTTCCCTAAACAGCAGGTGATCGATTATAATATTTAATATGGGAGAACATGGGACGTTCTCCCAGAAGGATGATCAGGAACCACTGTTAGTTCATTTGAAGCAATCACAGAAGTGTTGGCTGATGAATCGTGACTGTGTATTTCTCAGTGCAAGAGAAACCCTGTGCTCAAGAAAAACTGATGTTCAGAGGGGAAAAATGAAAAGAGAACTTGTGGCCATAAATACTTTTATGACGCAAGTACCCACACCATGGTTTAATTTAAAAACATACTTGGAATAATGGTATTGTAATGATATTGTGTGACTCAATAAGGTGATGGTAGGTTATCACAGGTATCTGGAGACATGCTGACTGCATCCCAAGGCTGCTGAAGGGTGCATGGGGGAGCATCCATAAAGCGAAGGGTATGTTCACACGGCTTATTTTCTCATGTAATTGCGGGCGTATTTCGCCGCACATTTTGTGCTTAATTCGTGGTGAAATGCACCCCGCAATTCGGTAATCCATAACTCTCATAGAGAACTATGGATTACGCCACATCCCCCACATGTACAATACGATCTCCAGCACCGTCTTTTTATTTGTTTTTGTGTATTGTAATATTTCTGTAATAAAATATATTTTGTTATTTTTATTTGGGTTAGTTTTTGTGTTTGGCGCTGTAGGTTATGTACCACTTCCCTTTTTGTCTTTGTTAATTTATTGGCCCTATTTTTATTGTCGCTTATTTTAACTGGTTATGAAAAATGGGAGGGAGTCCACATTTTTCTTTTTAGTTGTTTATTAAAGGACAAAAACAAAACAACATGGGGTACCCCCATTTTTAACCAAAATGTAGCTGCCCCAGAAGCTGACCATTACATTAGATGGTCACCCTTCTGACGGTAACTTGGCTCTTCCTAGTACCCCTGGTGCACTGGGCACTGGGTTAATAGTAACAGGGGGTTAGTGTCAGCCTTGCAGTGATGACAAACACTGCTGTCTGACACCGAACCCCAGTGATAAAGAGACGTCTGTGAGATACCTCCATTACTAACACTGGATGAAAATGGTAAAAAGAAACCACAGAAACAAAAGAAAAACAATTTACTTATAAAAACACTCCCCAACACCAGTCCTCATTGATCATTTTACTAAAGAAATAGATGCAACACTGGTATGACATAGTCCAGCGAATCTGATAGTATTACTATTAAACTCCATCCCCTGCACCCCTAAAGGTGCACGGGACAGAGTACAGGCCACAGTCACACCACAATCTCCAGGGGTTAGTCCTCTGTCTCCCCCCAGAAGATTGTGCCTGTAATCTGTAGCTGTACCTCCTCTCTCATCCTTGCAACCTAGTGCCAACACAAAATACAGCCCTCACCTAACACTCTATAACCCCCTCACCAATGCCTATCGCCCTCCCACCCCACTCTATCTCTCGACCTATATCACCTCCACTTCACCTATCACCTCATAGGGAGTTTGTACAGATGTGGGAACAGCTATGGAGGTGCTGGAAAAGTGAGAAAAAAATGTTTGTGTAGTTAATTCTGCAGAGACGCTGCGTTCTCAGGAGCAGTCATCAGGGCGATCTGGAACCAATGGAGAAAGGGAAAGAGAACGACTCCCATCAGAGAATACATCAACTATGAGTCACTAACTGTAATTGCACTGTAATCACTTATGTCTTTAGAGCCTGTGTACAGCTTACAGGCACTGCATGGCAGGAATATTGGTAGTAGTGTAATTCTTTACATACAGGAAAATTATGGTGGTATTATTCAGTCATTATGTGATGTGATATGTGGTCATGGAGTGGCGGTATTATTCAGTCACTATGTAGTGGTGATATGTGGTCATGGTGTGGTGGTATTATTCAGTCACTATGTGCTGGTGATGTGTGGTCATGATGTGTTGGTATTATTCAGTCACTAGGTGATATGTGGTCATGGTGTGGGAGTATTATTCAATCACTATGTGGTGGTATTATTCAGTCACCATATGGTGGCTATATGTGGTCCTGATAAGGTGGTATTATTTGATCTTTATATAGTGGTGTCATTGATGATTAGTCTTGGTTTGGTCATTAACAATACAGGGATATTTGCTCCTTGTATAGCAGTATTATGTGGTCACTGTATGACCATTATATGGAGGTATAATCCATAGAACATTGTCTTACAGCTATTTGTATGGGTTTATGTATATACAATACATTACTTTATATAAATGCATCTTTATAGATCCCAGTAACGCTGCTGTTGTGTTGGGGCTGGTCTGCTGGAGAAGGGCGTTAGGTGAGGCGTGATTAATGGCGTATCCTGGTGTGATGTCATTTGTTTGGGTGTGGTTGGACTCGTGACCTCATGTGTATTTATTTACAATCTCTAAAAGTTGGGAGGTATGTATGAGGCTCTCAGAGCAGATTTTTAATCAAAGCTGTGAGGGCCCTCTCCACCAACTGCAAAGTGGTCTTAGTTCAAATGAGGACCTTAACTAAATCTCAGTTCTCTATGTGCCTTTCAGATCTCCATACTTTTCAGGGAAGGAGGGTCCCAGCTATTCTATTTTCTGATTAAAAACAGCCACTATTTTGCTGCTGGCCTGCTAGAGAAAACTGGACATGATTGGATGTGCTTGAGAGAAATTAGAGGCGTGGGCTGATGTGGTGTCCCATTTAGGTGTGATTAGTGGCGTGGTCTGGGGTGATGTCATGTACTTTGATAGAGCCCAGTGCACCAGTTTGTCCAGGAAACCAAAAGCTGTTAAAACGGCCTTGAATTAGGTTGTTTTGATCAGAAACAGCGCCACTCAGCCCATTGTCAGTGTCTGGTAGTGCAGCTCAGCCTAATAAATTTGGATACTAGACACACCCCATGGACAAAAAATGGTACTTGCTTTGACTGAGTTATGTTTGAGTCTATTACCACTGTGTAAAATTGTGGAAATTGGATGAAGTGTCAAGTGCACGAAACACGTCTTCCAATAAAGAAACAACCTTTTAACTGAGGGGTCCAGCACTGATTCTTCCCTGTGGCAGTAGGAGGTTTACTGACGAATAGACCTCATTGAGAGTGTTTATTTTTGCTCCGATATCTCCAAGCTGGGAAACGGATTGTCACAGCACAAGCTGCAGCGGACCTTTTACAACCCAGTTCTCAATTTGAAGTGTATTGCACAAATAACAAAGGTTAGTGTACTTGCTATATACAAACGATCACTATTTGTGGAAACTCCATTTATTACACTAGGATGCGCTGTCTCTAGTCTCCCCTTCCCTAGGACAATTACTGACTAGGTGCCTAGTACTCCAGCCTATGTGTCATCATATTTACAAGTATTCACCTGAATATACAATTTAATTAGATATAAAACTAAACTAAAGATGATTACCTTTTTTTTTAAAAAAAAAAAAAAGGTCAACAGAACGAACTATAGGAAATAGTGTATTGGGTGGGGAAGGGGCGAGTGTAATATGGTCACTACTTTTGTTTCCAGTAGGATTATACACCACTATTAAAGGGACACTTTCATCAGAAAAGTGTAAATGACCCCATTATCTACAGGCATAGACAGACAGAGCACCCTAGCGCTAAGTCACCAAGGCTGTCCCTGCCTGCTTTCCGACCTGACGCTAAGCAGTCAGCGACAACTGGGCAGCAGTCCATACCCTGAATACGTGTAAACATCAGACAAAACAGACAAAATACGATAGCAAAATAGTCATCAGAAAAGGGTCAGAACCAGGAAGAGCAAACAGTACCAAACGACAAGCAGAAAATGCAGATCAAGAAGCAAGCAAAAGGTCAAAAATCCAAGAGAACCAAAATGTAAACAAAGCAAACCAGTTCAATCCAAGGCAGCAAAGAACGCAAGGCAGGAGGGATCTTAAATAGGAAGTCAGGGACCAAGTCCAGAGTGTGATTGAACCGGCTCCCTGACATCCAGAAGACAACCAGAGTGGTGAAGACAGTTGTCAATAATACCTCATCTAAATCACCTGCTGCTCAGTACGTGGCCAACAGCAGTAGATAGGTATGGCAGGAAACCTGTCAATAACGCTTAGCAGAACTTACAAGGAAGTGTTCAGACTGGAAACACATAACATTGTAAACAATCCCCAAATCATGGCCAAAAATGCATCTTCTACCGTACCTTCTGGACAGAAGACTGCACTGAGGCCCAAGCAGACGCGGTCATCACAAAAGGGGTATTTTTGTTCAAAACAATATTCCTGGAAAACAGTTTTTCTCTAGAACTTCTGGCAGTATTTTTATTTTGGCAGTCCTATGTAATTAAAAATTACATGTAAACTCTTGTCCTTCTCTAACTGTGATAATAAAAAGATAAAACACCTGAATGGTGGGGCAGACTAACCTTAGTATATCGTTGTTGCTTCTTATTTGTATGTATTCTCATTACAAATAACACAATGATTGCTCTATTGTTCTATGGACTGGCCTACATAAAAAATCAACTACATCAACAGGACAATGACAAGAGCAATACAAAAATGAATATCGGGTATACTGCCTCTTCACTGGGGAGGTACCAGCTTCATTTTACGTGCTGAAGTTGGTGAAGGGCTCGGATACGTCATACCTAGATGTCCATATATAGATGGACCTGCGGCCGCATTAAATCATTCCCCCTGCGCAAGGTATGCGAAACGAGCATCGGGGAGCAGGACCTAGCTGCTCCATAGGTATTAATTTATACTTTATGACTTGATGTGACTGGTAAATCCTTGGTTTCTTTTAGCACTTCATCCCCCTATATTACCTGTATAGGTAACCTATAGTACTTTATATATATATTTGGTATACTATATGGGTGATTTAGGGGCTTATTTAATCAATTTGGCTATGATTTGCGCACATGCACTTTGTATTTATTAATGCCATTGACTTTGTATATACAAAAATTGGGACAAATTATATTTTTATACACCTGTTGGGTGTGTTATATGTACTTAATATACTATTTGTGATTATTGGCCACATGTATGAAAACTGTCTAGGTCTAAAACTAACTTTCTTTCCCCAAGCAACCAATCAGAGTGACCCTTTTGTTTTCTCAGAGCCCTATATGAAATGAAAGGTGCACTCTGATTGGATGCTATGGACAAGAAAGTGAGTTTTAGACCTAGACAGTTTTCATACGTGTGACCCTATGTGTTTCAGTCTTTCATCATTATATTTATAATTATGCATTACGTATTGGCTTGGTCTTCTCTTTTTTGATGGAGCCTTTTTTTAACCAACTCTTTAATATGATTGTCATGGATTTATCTTAATTATTGGTATTTAATAAAAATTCAAAATTTTATATTGGCCTTTTTTGGTGTTGCAAATTATTTACAGGTTAATTGGCCTTTAGAATATTGACCATATTTTGTGGATTATATTTCTTATTAATTATTTATTAGGTTCTGTTGATAACACTTACCTCTTTCAGGTCCTTAGTGGATATGGAAAAGAACCATCAAGCAATTCTCACTACTTCTGTCTTCCCCTCGGAGCTCACCTGGACGGGCATATAGTCTTCTCCAGGCTCTGTGATTTTGAGGCAAAGGCTGACAAGATATGCAACTCTCTTCCTGTGTTTCATCTTAGTGATAAGATTTGTCTCAAAATACATATGTTTCAGACTTCTTGTTACAAGTTCACTCCATGGTTCTTGGGTCCATTCTCCATCATTTGACAGTTAAAGCCAGTTTGTAAAAGGGGTTTTGCCACGAGTGGGGAACATGTCCGTCACTTGCAGCGCCGGCTGGAGAACATGCCGCGCTTGCACAGTCACTCTCCATTTTATTCTAAGGGATTTCCAAGTACAGCCAAGCAGTGCGTATGGCTCTGCTCAGAACTCCCATAGAACAGAACAGAGAGTCGTGTGCAGGCGTGACCAATTCTCCAGTCTGCACAGAGAGATTCAGGAGCCCGTTCCCGAGATAGGTGGGGGTCCCAGAGTTTGGATCCGCACCTACCAGACAATGATGGCATATCCTAACGATATGCCATCATTGTCTATGGTGGCAAAACCCCTTTAAGTCTTTTGGCTTCCTTGTGTATTCCAAATGCCAGTCATGTCTTCATGGCAATGGGAGTACAGGGGCCCTGAGGATTTACCACAGAGTCAAGGAGGCCAGACGGATTTTGTGGGAACACCCTGTTTTGGCTTCATAAAGAGCATACAGACACAAAATCTTTGAAATCATGTAGAAGAGAAGGCTACTAACAGTAATGCCAAGAAATTAGAGAACTGCATGTTCTCAATATGCTCATCTAGTTTAGAGAACTGATCCCAGTGGAGGATTTGTTTCCTTATAGAAGTAAAAAAAATTAAGGTAATCTAGCATATAGGAATCAGATGATCTGGACTGATGATAACTGCATGTCAGAAGCTTGAACAAGATGTACGTGTCATGGCTGATCCCGCGTCCCGCAGGTCGGGTTGCAGGCGCAGCCGTGGCTCCCCTGTCTCCCCTGCTAGGGCGCGCGCGTGGCAGCTCTCAGAGATTTAAAGGGAAAGCGCGCCGATAATTGGCTTATTGCCGGCCGCTGACCTTATATAACTGTACCGCCCCCGACACTTCCTTGCCGGATCTATGTGTGCCCAGTGCCGTAGAGAAAGCGTTCCAAGTGTGTTCCTGACCTATCCGTGTTTCCGACCTCCTGCTACGTCCTCCGACCATCAACCGTTGCCGCCTGCCCTGACCTGCCTGCCTGTCCATGACTACGTCTACGTCTCACAATTCGGTACCATGCTCACCCTTGGCTGCCACTGCAAGCAAGTCACGCCAGTGGAAGCGACCTGGTAGTTTCCCGCCGCAGCAAGTCCATCCCGCTTTGCGGCAGGCTCTGGTGAAGACCGGGTGCTACTTAGATTCCGCTCCCTGGTCCAGCTTACACCATCTCTTACGGTGGTCCAGCGGATCCACTACCACCTGTCGTAACAGTACGGGATGGAGCATCTGCCCTAATACTTTTTTCCCTCTACTGGGTAGAAAATCTTATAACAGAAGCCACAGGAACAGGTCCTGCCCTTTGATCCAGTACTGTGTGAGCCTCTAAACAGAAGGGCCTGAATGGATCAAGATGGTACAATGCAGGTGTAGAGGCAAAGAGATTTTTTTCAACATGGAAGAGGGCCTCTTCGGCTTGGGTAGTCTACTCATAAGCGTTTCAGACTTTCTTAGATCAGTAATAGGTGGCACAAGAGTGGATAAGACTAGAATAAATTAATAGTAACAAATAGCAAATCCAAGAAGCATCGAAGAGCTTTGAAACCTTGTGGAAATAGCCAGATGAGTAGTGTAGAAAGTTTCTCAGAGTCCATATGCAGGTCCTAATCTAAAATGATATAAGCTAGGAAGGGCAAACTGGAACACAGATGATTCTTCTTCAGGTGAAAACATTTTGTACAAACATTTTCTATGAGACTCTAGATCAGAAAAGAAGACAAGAGTGATGTATAGATAAACTAGAAGATCCCTGAAGATGCCATTCACCAGTTCTTGGAACACCATGGGAGCACTGCAGAGAACAAAGGGCATGACATGATATTTAAAGTGACCATCCCACATATTAAAGCCAGTCTTTTGTCTCCTTCATGAATGTCTCAGACCTCATTAAGCCTTTTTCTGGTGAAATGCATTGCCTCTATCACCCTAAATGAGTATATATAATACACCTTTTCTTTTGTAGTTTTCCCATCATAATTTACTTACTAATTTTGTCCCAAGTACCCTTCTTTCCCATAATCCTGATTGTCAAGCTCTCATTGAATCTCAAGAGGATTCAAGCACTTCATCTAATGACATGTATGACCGAGACCAAAATCGAGAGGATCGTGTTGTACTATACTAAGCTGTACAAAGCACTATGCCTTTCTGCACAGAGAAGGTGAGCTCCTCATGACACCTTACGTGCCATCAGTTCTATACTTAATTACTACCGCATCAGAATTGTCTGTCTTTAAGGTTCAGTACTTGTTTCTTCATATAATTACTCTTCTGTGTGCTGATTTAAAAACACCTTTTCTACTTGAATTCTGTTACATAATTCTGGAATTAGATGGTAACCCATCTTTCTTCTCCACAAGGAAGAATACTGCACCAGATGGGGAAGAGGATTTAAAGATAAAATCCAGGACTACGGGAGACATGTATGAAGGAAGGGACTTCAAAGTGAATTGTCGCGTCTCGTTTTCAGTATTTAATGCGCCTGAATGTATGAAAGTGGTTTTTGTGTGTTCATAAATGATGTGTAAAGTTCGACGCGCCTCGCCTATGTGTTAGGCGCATTTTGGAATTTAGGCGCATTAGTAATACACTTAACATGTATAAAAGCTATAGATAGCGGGAAAATAAAAGAAAAGTCATTAGAATAGCATGTCAGTGAATAGAAACTATGGTACTGATCTTGCTTGGTGGACCACAGGTAAAGATGGGCGAATCGATTCTAACGAAGTGGAATTCGATTAGAATTTCAGGAAAACTTCGGTTCGGAACGAAGTCGAATTTTGGGGTACTTCACGAGAACGAAGTGTGCTTTTGATTGATAAAATGGCTGCGAGCAAATGGCGTTACATGGGGCAAAGAGCACTGGGAGGAAGAAGGGCATAGCCTGCATGACATGTGCAGAGATGAAGCCAATCCGAGACCGACGTAGATTCTGTCACCCCGACGCTGGGAGCTCATACCGCTGTCACTGTACTGATCAAGGAAGGTGCTGCCGCGGCTGATTGTGATAGCTGATACTAAAGAACTCATTTTTATACAGCGATTTTTGGGGGGGTGTCACAGCTTGTCTCAGAGACTGCTTCTCTTAACGTTCTATTTCTGACTTTGTGGGGTATTGGATCTGAAATCCAGTGTGCGTCCACTGCAGCTGCATATACATTTTAATGCTATCTGCTCACAGCACATTGAACATCCAAGGGTTATCTAAGCCAGTTCCTGTTGTATTCATTTAAAGAAACAGTGTTTTTACAATCCAAATACCACTTCATTTTTGGTTGCTCAATTCTTTTGCGCAATTTAGAACCAGGGGTTGATTAAGCGTTGTTCTGCTGTTGTGGTGACTAAAAGAAACCGTCTTTTTCACCGCCAAAAAAGACATTTTGCCTGTAGCATAATTCATAACCGAAGGTTAATTACAAGTTTTTCTCTTGCTGTGTACCGTAAAATACACGCCATTGTAACACGCTACAAAGCTGGTAGTTTTTGGCTGCTCAATTATTTTGCGCAATTTACATCCAAGGGTTAACTAAGTATTTTTCTGCAGTTGTACTTAGTAAAAGAAACGTTCTTTTTCACCGCCAAAGAAGCAATTTTGCCTGTAGCATAATTCATATCTGAAGGTTAATTAAGCCTGTTTGTGCTTTTACATTCAGTAAAATATATAGTGATTTTAAACGACACATACAAGTAATTTTTTCCTGGCCATTTGTGGAGCGCAATTTATATCCAAGGGTTACCAAGCTTGTTACTGGGTTCATTTGGAGTCAAATACAGGGTGTGTATTTATCATATACAGATATCTTCATCAAACAGTGTCTGTACATTTTAGAACAAACAGTATGTCAGACAGAGAGGTGGCAGGCTCTTCACCTGCGAATGGCAGTGGCACAAACATTCCTGGAGCAGGCCCAGGTCGCAGCACAGCAAGGGGACGTCGCAGCAGGGGTCACTCGGTGAGGCCACAACTGCCGCTGTCATCTAGTGGCCGTGTGTTGTTCAGCAACCCAATGGTACTTGATTGGTTGACTAGGTCATCCACTTCCTCCCAGACGACATCTGACAACCCCAGCCAAGAGTTGGTGGGAACATCAGACACAACCCTTAGTTGGCATGGCCCGGGAGCGGGTCAGCGGCCCTCACCTGTCCTCAACCCGCCTCTGTCCCATCTGGTTCCCTCAGCCAGAGATCTACTATGTGGTCTGGGCTCAGCGGCACTATATAGCGAGGATGAACAATTTGAGGAGGGCAGTCAGCAGCTGCTTGGCAGCAAAGAAATGGAGCCAATATCCCCTGCTTCTTGCAGTGGGCGGCAAAGTATAGATGTTGAGAGTGGCATGGGAGGTCATGTTGTGAGGGGTCAGCCTCTGCATACCAAGACCGGTGGTGAGGACAGCAGTGATGATGAAACACAAATAGATAATGATGTAGCTGACCGCACTTGGGAGCCAGGTGAGGCAAGGGCTTCATCATCGTCAGGAGAAGAGGGCGTCAGCTTGCGCGTCAGGCAGCGGCACAGCCAGCAAGTGGGTTGTGTGGCCATGAGTCAGCAGGATAGCAGCAGTGTGAGGTCGGGAGCCAAGCGGCCACGGGGTAAAAAACCCACTTCGCAGTTCCAAGACAGTTGCGGCACAGGGGCTCAGCGAGGCAGCGGCGGCAGTAGTCACTCAGTGCGGAGCGTTGGCGGTAAAATCAGCTACTCGGCGGTGTGGCAGTTCTTTGCTAAGACACCGGAGGAGCCGAATATGGGTATATGTAGAATCTGTGGGCAGAAAGTGAAGCGTGGCCAGGGAGCTAACGTTGGAACCACGGCCCTGCGTCAACACATGCAGCGTCACCATCCGGTGGCCTGGGAGAAACGTGGCTCAGATGTGGTGGTCCATCCTGCCGCCGTAGAAACAGCAGCAGCAGCGCACAGGCACGCATGCCATTGCAGCCAGTCACCGCTCCACCACCTCTGCAGAAGAGAGCTGTTTCTCTTTGACATCATCTCCCGGTCCAGATGCTCCTGCTCCTCGCTACTCATGGCGCCAGCAGTCGTTCAGCAAGGCGATTGCAAAGAGACAACAACATGTGTCCAACCATCCTAAGGTGCAGAAGCTGACCGTGCTCCTGTCCAAGTTGTTGGTACTGCAGTCCCCCCCTTTCCAAATGGTGGACTCTGCACCGTTCAGAGAACTAAAGGCACTACCAGCACTTCATAAATATGTTGTCAGGGCTAGGCTGTGCTCAGGCTGCAGGGATCAACAGGCTGCAGCAGCTGATGCGCGATCCCACCCTGATACACATGCTGCTGACAACTCTGTGAGTGACAGGGGCCCAGCCACTCCTGACAGGGGGCGAGTGCACCAGCCAATGGGAGGACCCGGAGGCCGCTCCAATCAGCTGCAGGGGCGGTATCCAGGAATCCCATTTAAACTCCCTGAAGGCTGTGTGCTGTGCCTGTGATATTCCTGGCTACCTCGTGTACTTGTTCGGTTTATTGTGTTTTGCTTATCTGTGTACCTGACCTCGGCTTGTTCTCCTGACCCCCGCTTGTCTCCTGATTTTGTGCTTTGCTTCCGTTTGGCTTTTGACCTCAGCTTGTTTACGTTTATTCCTCTGGTTCTGATTTGTGGCTTTGGCGTTCCTATTTGATATTGACCCGGACTGTCTGACTATTCTTCCTTCTGACGGACCCAGCACTTTAGCAGCGCAGGGACTGTCGCCCAGTTGCCGTCTGCCGCCTAGGGCAGCACGTCAAGTAGGCAGGGACAGTGGGCTGGGTTCCAGTTAGGACACACTGCACCTCCCTTGACGTGACATATGTAGAACAGAAGGTGGGCCAGTCCTTGAGCTTATCGGTTTGTTCCAAGGTGCACGGCAGAGCGGACGTCTGGAGCTGTAACTACGGTCAGGGCCAGTACATGTCCTTTACGGCCCACTGGGTGAATGTGCTTCCTGCCCAGGCACACCAACAACTTGGACAGGAGACGCCGCTTTCTCCTCCACGTTGTCAAACTGCGGCTCCTGCGCCAATGTCCGCCTCCATCATCTCAGCCTCCACAAGTACTGCTCCATCATAC
>JAODAL010041346.1:0-35974 GCA_025379985.1 Phyllomedusa bahiana | reverse complement strand
AAAAATTTTTTTTTTTTTTTTTTTTTTTTTTTTTTTTTTTTTTTTTTTTTAAAAAAAAAGTAAAATTTTAGAATTCAAAATTACCCCTATGTTGCCCTTTTTACAAATAAAAAAAAAAATAAAAAATTACACATATTTGGCATTGCTGCATCCGAAAACACCAATCTATTAAAACATAGCATAAAGTTTTATATGGTGAACCCAAAAAAAAAAAAAGATTCCCCAAAACACCAAAATTGCATTTTTTGGTCATTAGTCCCCAAAAAAATTGGGAAAAAATTTATAAAAAAAATTTAAAAAATTTTTCCCAAATATACCAATAAAAGGGTAATTCTCATGAAGTCGAAGGTTTTTTAGTGCCCAAAAAATTAATTGGTTGCAGAAAATGGTGCTGCGCAAAATTTTTTAAAAAAGAAAATATTTTTAATTATTTAAGTACTAAAAAATAAGAAAATGTAAAAGTTTTGGGATTTCCGGGTGCTTATCAACGTAGGATACAGATAAAACACATTTTAAAACCCAAAATTGAACGCCAAAATTCCCGCAAACATGGCACAAGTCTGTTTTTTTCACATTTAGTCTCACAATTTTGTTGCGGTTTCCCCAGTATATGCCATTGTAATATAAATAACACCATTAGAAAGTACATCTTGTTCCACAAATAAAAGCCCTAATTTGTCTAGATAGGGGGAGAAATAAAAAAGTTATGGCTGGGGGAAGGCGAGGAGGGAAAAACAGACATGACAAAAAAAAACTGCGGCGAGAAGTGGTTAAGGGGTATAGTTTTTTAAATAAAGGGACTGATTCGGGAGTCTATCACACATTGCCCTCAAAGTCACATCTGAACAACAATGGACCCTTAAAAATATCTGTTGCAAATTTACTTGAAAAAGTGAATACTTAATTTATAATCCTCCTAATGTCCTTAAAAAATGAAAAAGACATGACATAAATAAGGACCATATTGAACAGAATGTATTACTAACTTAAATCATAATAAGGGGCATAGCTAGAATTTAAAGAACTCCATAGCAAAATAGATGGTCCATTACCACCTATTAACCGGAGACTCAAATAGCAACATAAAAAGTATAGTGGTAATTTAAGGTATAGGAAATGGTGCCATTTCTCATTTACTACAAAAATGTACAATATTCTTCCACATGAGTGGGTCTCCTTAATTTCTGTTCCCCATAGCAGCTGCTATGTCTGCTTTGGATCTATTTATGTCCATGAGCACAATGTGTCATGAAAAAACAATCTATAAATCACATATATATGTAAAAGCATTAAAAAGTTTTTTTACATAAAGTACCACCTGTTAGATTTGAAAAATGGGGCTTTGTCATAGAGGTCACACCTGACTCATTAATAGGTTAAATACAGAGCTGTAGTTTTATGTAATTAAATGTAATACCGATGAGGGTTTTTACCAAAATTAAGACAAAGGAACAGCAGTTTAAAAGAGGTTATAAGAGATTTGTCAATACATCCTGTGGAGCATGTAGCTCAATGGGAACTGACAGAAGCAGAAAAGGACATACTGTAGCTGGTAGTGTTGAAGAGGAGAAGCCTGCAGCTGTCAGGAATTATTTAATAGTAGTAGTTGAACCATACCAGTATGTTAGCAGATATCCTCTAAAACATAACCCAGCTGTTCACTCACACCATACTCCTAAAGTGTAGGCACTTATCAAACACCTTTTTGTTGAAGACTTAGTCAATTACTTTCATGTTAAAATTGATTATATCCCAGTCCCAAACTATCCCTGTCCCTTTCACATATCTTTTTGCTTATTGTCAGGAATCGAGAATGTGGATCCTCTGGGTCACCGTGAGTAGATGGTATGAGCCACGCCAGAAAGCAGAATCTAAGGAGCCCCCAGTCTTTTCTAACATCCGGCACAAGGCCAGTTGGACTTTCCTGCAGGGGACTCCCAGGTCGCTACCCCTGACGTGACCACTTGCGGTGACGCACAGGGTGCAGTGAGTTACAATGGGGTGAGGCAGCGGCGTACTCAGGTCCAAGCAGAAAAGTCAGGACAGGCAGCAGGCCAATAAAGTCAAAGTCCAGGCAAGCATGTCAAAAACTGGCAGGAACCTGTGAGGGAAATGAGGCAATAAAGGCTCAGCATCCGGTGATTATCCAATCAATGGTGCGCTAGTCCTTTAAATCTCAGAGAGCTAGTGCACATGCACCCTAGGGAGCTAGCATGTGTGAAGCTTAGGTAGCTGGCACCTATGCGCCGGCCAGCAGCCAGAGAACAGAGTGGAGCAGGAGCAGGGAGAGGTAGGTGCCTGTGGCCCTGGGGCAGATAAACATGAGCACAATATTGTGACAGTACCACCTTAAGTCTCCCCCTTTATTAACATTGTCGGTACCTCTGAACAAGATCTGGAGCATTAAGGTTTTCTTCAGCTTCCCTGGACCTCTCTTCCTGTCGCAACCCCTTCCAGTCAACAAGAAAAAAATGCTTCCCCCTGACAACTTTCTCAGCTAATATTTCTTGTACCTCATAGATGTCTCCATTAACAGCATCTGTGGAAGGAGTCACCGTCTTTTGTGAGAAGCAGTTGAGGACTTGAAGCTTCAGGAGGGAGACTTGGAAGGTGTTTGGGATCCACATGGTTGGGAGCAAGCAGAGTTTTTAAGCCATGGAATTGATACACTCCAGAACTTGAAAAGCGTGAGCCCAGCTTGAGGTTGGAATTTTTGAGGCAAACATATTTAGCCAATATTCGCACCTTAAAGTCAACAGTATCAGAGAACCAAAACAGGGTCATAGATGATAGTGTTCTTCTCCACAGGCCTAAAATGCAGTAAGAAATTAAAACAAGAGAAGAAGATGGACCATCTGGCTTGCAAAGGGTTTAGCTGTTGTGCTGTTATTATTCACTTAAGTATATTTACCTTCCTATTTCTTCTTTTATTTCTCCCTCCAGACTGTCCTAAAACTACACTTAACCTAACCTGCGGTATTGACTTCTCTCCTGGAATACTTTCACCTAATGAGAAATTTCTCTGCCCACTTTCTTCTCAACACTTTACAATTTGGTTTCTGTGCTCTACATTCTACTTCTCTTGCTAAACTGTCAGATTAGCTCCTGATGGCTAACTCTAATTAAAACTATTCGTTATTGATTCTTCTGGATATTTCTTCAGTGTTTGACACTGTAGATAACCAATTTATACTCAGTTTGTTTCACTCTATTGCACATAAGATTACTGCTTTCTCAGCTTTCTTTCAATCTAACTGTATTATTTACTGGCTCTACTTCTTCTGCTCTACTTGCTGTTGGGATACCTCAGGGATAAATCTCAGGTCCTCTCCTCTTTACAAAATATTAGCAGATCAGTACCATCTCCAAGCTGATAACACTCAATGTACTACTTGCCATAACAGTAGCCTTACATTGATACTGTCAGTATCTGTCAGTTGTCTCTAACATTATGTCTTTTTATCTTCATTAGAAAATGATCTTTTAACAACTGAACTTCTGTTTCCACCATCGATTTTTTAATCACTTGCACACCCAGGAAGGCAACAAACCTTGATGTGGTAGAAGTCAATTGTCCTCATTTTAGGAGAAAAATTCCTCCTCGACTCCAATCTGTCAATCAGAATAAATCCCTAGATCAATGACCGTTCTCCAGAATCCTAGTCACTATAACTTGTTGTGTTATTACACTTTAAAAATGTATCCAGACCCTGTTTGAATTCTGTTAGTGAATTCACCATGAAAACTTCCTCTGGCAGAGAGTCCTCACTGCTGTTTCAGTAAAGAATCCATTTCTATGTTTATTTAGAAACCTTCTTTCCTCTAGACATAGAGGATGCTCCCTTATTATAGATACAATTCTGTGTATAAATAGATTAGTGCAGAGATTTATATATTGACCTTTGATATATTTATACATATTTATTATGTCACATCAATAAACAACCCTAATTTTAGTAATCTTTCTGGGTATTATATTTCACCCAGTACTTTATTTTTGTCGCCTGCCTTTGAACCTGTTCAAGCTCTACAATGTCTTTCCTCTGCAGTGGTGCCCAAAACTGTACACAATATTCCATGTGTGGTCTGACCAGTGACTTGTATAGTGGAAGAATAATGTTCTCATCATGTGCATCTATGCCCCTTTTAATACACCCCATGATCCTATTTGCCTTGTGAGCTGTTGCTGCCTGACACTGGCTGCTGCAATTAAGTTTACTGTCCACTAGAATTCCCAATTCCTTCTCCAAGTCACCTTTACCCAGTGTTTTTTCTTTTAACAAGTAATCATGGAATGGATTTTACCTTCTCATGTGCATAACCTTGCATTTATCCATGTTAAATATGAAACAATGAATGCAGAATAGATGTACAAGGGGCAGAAAGCATAAGATTAAAAAATCATAAAAAAAACAAATGAAAAATAAATATCTCAAGCAGCATTAAACCAGCGAGAGACTTTAACATAGCAATGGAATGCATTTTTTAATGCTTTGTTTGTTAAGGTTTTTGTCTATGTGTCTCATTGTTTGTCCACTGTTTTAAGTAATATTTTTTTTAGTTTGTGAGTTATTTTCTAAGCTATAAGAGATGTGAAACATGTTGGTACTATATCAATAATGATTATTATTATTATCCTATAAAAGTCTTAAACTGTTAGGAGCGTTCTGGTTGGAGCAGAAACAATCTGAGTTTTGAACCTGCATTGAATCAATGGCTACGCTGGGTATTTAAACCTGTCTACCTGTGTACTATTTTGATTGCTTCTTGCATCATTGCTTTATCTTGTTACTTTCTGAGGTTTTCAATTATTATGTACTCTCCTGTTATTTGACTCCAGCTAACCCGACTCTGATTTTATGTTCTTTCTTTTCCATTGTCCTGTACACCATTATTTTTTCTCTCTCCCCCACTCACATATGCCTTCAAATACTACTCTGCAGATGCCACCTGAGCATTTAGCAGAAAAATCCATCCTGCATTGTGGCGGGCTATGGGAACCTTAAATTCTGCTACCCAGAGGTTTCCGATGGTAGTTAGCCAGTTTAAGTGGATTTCTGTGTTCTGTCAACTTTTTGCTTGAGTGGCAATTTCACTCTATAAAATTGCTTAAAGGAGTTGTCTCACTCCAAAGATTAGCTTTAAACATGTAGGAACTAGTTTAACTAGGTTACTGTCATGCTGTCCCCTTCTCTCTCTCTGCTCTGTCTTATCTAATAGCAGGAACGAGGACAGGTCAGGCTGCCAGCAGCTTATGAGCAGAGTGTGTATCTCAAACAAGTAATTAGTCTCCTTGCTTTGTGTACTTTGAGCTCTGTACTTACAGATAACATCTCCTGCTCCCATGTATGTGCTTTTTGAACAGCTGTGAATGCAGAGCGTATATGCTAAACATTGCCATAGAAGCAGCCTGCAGGAAAAGACAGCATGCATGAATCTAAATCTGATTTTGGCTCTGAAACAGTGTGGCGAGACAACCCTTTTAAGTGGCTAATCCCTAACACAAACAATAATAATTTATAATATGTAGCACATTTTCTTTCATCATTTTCTCAGAAATTTCTTGTAGAATTAGTTGTAAGGAAAATAAGCCTTTGGAGTCAGATGTTGATTCTGGTTAGTTTAATTGTTGTATATATAAATGTTTTGAGTGCTGTATCATATTCTGCAGGGCACCAGATGTTTTGTGTAATGTATCATGTTTTGCAAGGCACCAGAGTACCATTTTATATGTCTCACCAGGGCATTGAAAGATTGTCCCAGTTGTGGGGGTCTCACCTGGACCATATAGATGGGCTTGGGAAATGGCCTGTAATTCAGTTTCCCATGCCACATCATAAAGGGTGGAGAAGTGAAATGTGCCTCTAGGGTCAATTTTGTATTTCCAATTTGCGTAATTGTTTTGTGTATTAATATTGTGTGTTATGTATCGTTGTATTATGTCTTTTTATGGAAATGTTGTGTTGATTCCTGTGAGAGGGGCATTTAGCTTTCACAGTCCTTTAGTGAGTCCTTCTCCCAGCTATGCCAATTAGCACGGATTAGTTAATTAGGACAAGTGGAAGAAAGCTCAACTCATGCTAGACCATATGTCACCAGGGACACTGAGCACATTTGATAGCCAAGCACAGTAGAACAATAGAAAATAATTATACAGCAAAAAAAAGCAAATCTTGGCCATAATCCATATATATTGCACAACTTTCTTATGAGATTATGACCTCAGAACCCGGCCACACCTCCTGTATGAGAATTTTAGGCTTTATCGAACTGCAGGAGTGAAATATTCATATTTGGTATGCCTGGGTTGGTAAATTCATACTTGAGAACTTGGCTAGGAAACTCCTAGCAGGAGTTATGACCTAAGCATGAAAATATGACTTTCCTAGTGTCCCTTGCATGTAATTAGCCATAACCTATGTTACCTAAGAAGGAGGAGAGGTTGTTTTTTCTTGCAGATTCCATAAAACACCTTGGATTGTCAAAGACCATTGTCAGTCCCAGGAGTTGCTAAGCATAGGTCTGTCCAATTCTTTTCAGCTGTACTCCTCAGCCAAGATTCTTTAACCAATCGAATTGCAAAAGGTTTTTCACAATTTTACCATTTTGTTTATATAGTGTTCTGCACATTTTAGGTATGTGTATAAGTTTGTAATTTTTGTAACTAAGCACTGTATCTGTATATTAAAGCTTAAAACTTTGATAGTTTTGTCTTGTTGCCCTAACAAACCCATTAGCATAGTCCTTTTTTAAGGTGGTGGCAGTGTATGTGTTGTTGAGGATGTGGATCATGTAGGTGTACATGACCATAGTGTTGGCGGCGTAAGAGCCAAGTGCGAACTGTTGTGTGGTGTAGTGTATCCCCAGGTTATCCCCAAGTTGTTCAAAAGGAAGTGGGGCCTGAGTTGTGTGTCCAAGATGGATTGTGCTCAAGGGACCTCTCTACATGTGATTTCCCCTTTACTAGGCACATAATTGAGGTTGGCAGTGTAATTGAACTCTCGGTCTCCGTTATTGTGTGCCCTCAATATTCTCCCATTGTTCCCCCATTTCATGACACTAGTTGAAACAAAATAGGCAATTTATTTGATCCCTGACCTCTATAGAAGAAAAGTAAATGTAATGCCAAAGTCATGGCTTACTTGAGTTGGATCCACTAGGTCATGCGTGGGACTGCATTGAAAATTATAATCTAAAGAGCTCCTGGTCTTTACTCTCAACCCCTTACGAGGGGGCATGGATTTATCTGCAGGGAACTCCCAGATGACTACTCTCAATACAACATCCATATTGCAGTACAGAAGAGGCAGACTACAACATATGTTAGGCAGGTGGAGTACTTTCAACACAGTGTGAAAGGTCAGAGCAGGCAGCAGACAAGGAGTCCGGGCAGGGTAATAGTTAAGGTCAGAACTAGTAGAATTAATAAGTAATAAAGTGCTGCCAATAATGGGGAAACCAGTAGCAATCAGTGTGCACATTAAGTGGCAACAGAGGACTAGCAAGAAGAAATGACCACTTGATAGCAGTGGGAAAAAAAATCTCTGTGGACCCCTGGACATGGTGGTCCCTTGGATATGGCAGATGTGGGTTTGCTTCTCAAGGAGAAAGACAGAAACCGAGGAAGAAAGTAAAAGGCAGAGTATAAAAGTCATGCGCAGTATATGTACTCATGCGCAGTAGCTGTAGAAAATGCCTTAAAAAACAAATTTACTAATGGACCCCAAGAATTTACCCCACTGGTGGGCCCCAAGCAGTAACTTTACTGCGTGCCCACGCAACTCTGGGTAAAGAGGTAAGTCAATACCATGGCACCTGCAAGCATGTGCTGCCATATAAGTGATTGAAGATTTTAATACGCATGCTAGAAAAATCTATGCTAAAATGCCAATATATTGAGTTATGATTGAAAGAAAACAGAAAAGTTATAAATCTGTAACCATTTACATAAAATTGTTTAGAATTAGAGAGCATGACACATAATTGATGAATATCTAAGAAGGAAAAGCATGGCATCAGAATGGACTACATAAACTGGACAGATTTCACAGTTTCCTTCAGGCTGTCTAAGATCATGCATTGAAACTAAGAATTAAAACTATGTCTCTCTTTTTCAATATTGAGAAATGGTTAACAATAAATATAGGGATATAATCAATCGGAGGGATGAATATTTCATTAAAATTATAATTGTGAAACATCTAGAAGTGCCTAGAAACAATGTGTTTAAGAAATCCATTAGTGACATAAGATCTGTATCTAGCTTTTGTATTCTAGCTTGCGGGGGTTGGTTTTGTGTGGGCAATATATATGTGTGGATAAGCAATTAAGAGAATATTTAATTTTAGTTGCTCCTGTGACATATTAGATTTCACTAATAGTCTATTATGATTAACTGTTGACTATTAAAGCACAAATATTTTGGCAGGTAACGACTAAAAGTACATTTTAAGCTAGGGAGCAAGATTTTTTGTGATTTATACATGGTGTTTAAAGATGTTTGTAAAATTGGATGGTGTTTTTCTGCAACCAATACAGTGTTTGTTTTGGTGTACTTTTATTTTTTCCCAAATGGATATTCTACATTTATCTTTAAAATGCATGCTTGACCACATTGTTAAGGTACCAACAACACAAGCTCAACTGCAATATTAGAACTGACAGACTTATTCAAACACTTCTTAGATCATGAAAATTCTTTACTGATTCAAATGTGTAAGATCACATAGCATATAGTGAATACACCACCTGCAAAGTCTTATTGTAACTACGGTTTAAAGGGGTTATGTGCTGTCCCATGTGAATTGCTTTTGTGCCACAGATGCGTAGTCCCACGTAAATAACTTTTGTGACACAGATATGCAGTTCTGTCACTTTGGTGACAGATGCATAGTCCCACATAAATCACAGACAGAGAGCTCAGCTGTACTGTGCAGTCCCACGTAAATAACTTTTGTGACTTGGATGCGCAGTAACACATAAATCACAAACAGAGAGAGAACACAGCTGTACTGTGCAGTCCCACATAAAAAAACTTGTGAGACAGATGTGCAGTTCCATGTAAATACAGATAAAGCATATAGTTTTGTTTGGCAGATCCGTAGAGGTCAAAGGTGTAATAATCTGCAGAAAATATCACTACATGAGAGAGACAGAGAAAAAAAAATCACCCATATTTCCCAGAGTCCTGATGTCAAATGCCCATTCTAGTTAAGAAGTATGTAGCGAGAGCGAGAAATTTAGATATAAACTATCGAGTTACACTTAGCTTTTCACTTCCAATGATTCTTTAAGCTAAGTCTACACAGCAAAACCGAAATGCCATTGTATTTTGGACAACATTTTGTCATTAGCTGTGTGCAAACCTCTCCCTTTCTCCAGCTCACACAGAATTAATCATCACGTGCACACTGTGTCTGCAGAGAGTGAAGATACTCTTTGCTGGGAGAGGAAACATGCCCCTGCATTTCACAAGCTCTGCCAAATACTGTAACAAGACAACCCATGACAAATCTGCATAAGTCCATGTTTTTGAACCAAAGTTAAGTACGAGCCAGGGACCTCTCACGTCTCCTTGTTATGGCCCACCTCTCCTTGTTATGGGAATGTTTCGGGGTCCGTCCTCTTTCTCAAGCATACCTGGGAGTTAACACTAGCGCCCTTTTATAGTGTAACAGAACTTAATTTACTCAGTAAATAGACTTAAATGAGTTGTCTCCCTACTGAGTTTCATAGGATGCATGAATGAAATACTCTGTCACTTCCTGGTTCAGACTGACTGTGATTTGCATACAGCTCCTTGCTTGTACAGCTCTGTGTTTTCAGTTGCTAATTAGTTCAGATTAGCTCAGAAGCTTCTCAGAAACTGCTAGCAGGACTTTTTATCTGATCCCTCAAACAAAAGCCCTAATTAGAGCTGTTTACTTTAGATGAAGCTTTTTACTGCCCTGCAGCACAGACACTGCCGCGACCTGTGTCACTCACTGCTATCACATAGAACAAACAGCAGGGGGGAGAGATGTTTACAGGTCGGTTACTGAGGGAACTGAAATAGTCAGGGAGGTGATTAATTCACTTGTATCTCCTTAACAAAAACAGATGAACAAAGCAATATATTTGGAAAATGTATTTATTTTGTGTTCCCTACAATTTGAAAGCTATTCTTTGTAGCGAGACAACCCCTTTAAACTGTAGCATTAAAACATACAAATATAAACATGTTAAAAACAAGGAAAAGAGGTGAATCCTATCCAATGCAACATTCCTTTATATAACTAGTGTAAGATTTCCCATTAACATATACTATACAACAGTCAGCACAAGCTGCTCAGGAACCACAGAGAGATGGAACAATAGCTCATCATGCAGCGCATGCATGGCCTCACCTAGTGCCAGTGCTAACGTCTGGAACAACAGATCCAGCTCAGGGATAGGACAGACCATTAGGTAAGTATTACAAGCGTGCATGGAGAGGTATCATCATTTTTTTAACCCAGAACACAGTATCATATACGCCATTATTTTAGATAAAAACATTCCAATTACATTCCTCAATCAGGCCTTTAAGGGCAAGAGATTCAAGCCTGGAAATCCAATATACCTCATGCTGAATGAGTCTTATATGCATTTGTTCATTGTCATTACCTTCTATGGCTTCCAAAATACACCATCTCAAATCACTCACCCCATGTCTATATTCATAAAAGTGTCTAGTAACTGTGGACTCCCCAATTTTTATTCTCTTTTTTCACCTATAAAATCGCTTTCCTTAGTTTATATAGTCTTTTCATGTTCCATTTTTTTTTTTTTTTTGAACAACTGTATCTGTGACTGGTGCTCATTAAGTCAAACTTTGGCTGATCTAGACATTTGTCCCACATACACTTTTCCAAAGGGGCACTTCAACATGTAGAAA
Organism: Phyllomedusa bahiana; assembly: GCA_025379985.1. Taxonomy (NCBI): domain Eukaryota; kingdom Metazoa; phylum Chordata; class Amphibia; order Anura; family Hylidae; genus Phyllomedusa; species Phyllomedusa bahiana. The sequence continues at coordinate 25,059 of JAODAL010041346.1, read as the reverse complement.
GTGGTACTAACTACATGTGAAGAAACCCATAATAGGAATAGAAGAGCCTTTCATAGGGTGCCAAACCGTTTCTCCCCTTATGATGCTTGCACAATTCTGGCTTGATAGATAGGCAAAGGTTCCCCTCTGTATGTAGCCAAAATCTCCTGTCTAGTGTTACATTTATGTAAGTCTGACTGTACTATGTAGTTTCCGATAGTTTTACCTTTCCGGTAAACAACTCTCGGACGTTTTTTAGATAGGTGACCGTATGTTGGGTCATTTTGTAAAATCTTTCATAATTTTAAAATGGCAATTTTTTATCAGCCATGTATGTACATCATAAATAGACAAAAAGTCAACATCAGTCGAGTCCCTGATCTTAATTTTATCATGGTTACAAAGAGCTCTCCTAGAGATTTTACCAACCTCCATACCTACTTTTTCCATCTCATTTTTAGGATATCCTCTGTAGACAAATTTATTGCCCAAAGTGGACATATTCTTTTTATAATCATCATTTGTGCTACATTTATGTCTTATTCTAGTGCATTGTCCGTTGTGGATTCCTTTTAAAGTATTGCTGGCATGGTAACTGTCATATCGCAACAAGTTGTTGTGATCTGTTTCCTTTACATATTGTGTGGCACTTAATATGTTATTACATCTAGTAACCTGGACATCCAGGAAACTTACAGAGGTCTCAATTTTAGTGAAGGAAGTACTTCAAATTGCTCCAATTCCTGACCGGTACTTATCAACAAAAGAAAAATATCATCCACATATCGGTCCCAGATTTTTATTTTATTGGCATACCGACTGTAGTATGATATGTGGGTCTCACATTGGCCACATAAATGTTCGCAGAACTTAGAGTAACAGGGGACCCCATCGAGGTCCCCTGTCGCTGCAAGTAGAAATCAGACCCAAACCTAAAGTAGGTTTTCGTAAGAATGATCTCCAGAAGAGAAATAAGGAATGTGATCTTACAATTAGATAATTTAGGGTCCTCAGTCAGTTTCACTCTAATGGCATCTGTATCTTATTTCAGTGGAGTATTAGTATATAAACTTTTTACATCAACAGTACAGAGAAAATTGAGAAATTCATTATTGTCTTTAAGGCACCTGGGAGGCTGGGACACAATTTTTTGTAGAAAACCTACATAGAGAGCAAGGAGTTAAAACACTGACCCTATGCCTGATACAATGGGCCTTCCAGGAGGTGTTACCAGGGATTTATGTATCTTTGGTACTAAGTACAAGATGGAAACACAGGGATGGTCCATGACCAACAGTATCCTAGTTTCCTTATCTATAACCCTTAGTTCTTCAGATTCCTGTAAATAACCATCAATGTACTTTTGTATAGATTCAGTGGGATCTTGATCAATTTTTTCATACACTTGTTTGTCTCCAAGTTGTTGACTAGCCTCCTGAATATACATCTCTCTATTCATGATCACTGTGGCACCCCCCTTGTGTGGCTTCTATCAGTATCATTGCTAATATCCCTGAGGGCCTGCATCTCTTTATTAGACACTGTGTCCCATTTAGCCAGTACCCCACTTTTAACCATTTGTTGAAACGAATCAAGCCTAAAACTAGATATCTTATAATCAAATTTACTCTTCTTATAGAGAGCATACAAGACTCATTTAGCGTGATGTATATTGGATTTCCAGGCTTTAATCTCTTGCCCCTAATGGACAGAATGAGGAATGTAATTGAAATGTATTTATCTAAAATAACGGCATACATGATTTTGTGTTCTGGGTTAAAAGAATGGTGATACCTCTCCATGCATGCTAGTAATACTTACCTCATAATCTGTCCTATCACTGAGCTGGATCTGTAGTTCCAGACGTTAGCGCTGGGACCAGGTGAGGCCGCGCATTTGCTGCATGATGAGCCAGCGGTCCATCTTTCTGTGGTTCCTGAGCTGCTTGTGCTGATTGCCGTATAGCATATATAAGTTAATGGTAAGTCTTACACTAGTTATATAAAGGAACATTGCATTGGATAGGAGTCACCGTTTTTCCTTGTTTTTAACATGTTTGTATTTGTATATTTTAATACTACAGTTAAGTCTATTCACTGAGTCAATTAAGTCCTGTTACTCTATAAAATAGTGCTAGTGTTAACTCCCAGGTATGCTTGAGAAAAGGAACAGACCCAGAAACGTGGCAGGTACAACACAGTATGCCATAACAAGGAGACATGAGAGGTTCCTGGCTCGTATCTATCCTTGGTTCAAAAACATGGACTTCTGCAGATTTGCATCAAAATTTGACTGACTTAAACTTTATCTACAGGAAGACTTTGCAGGTGCTGTATTCACTATATGCTATGAGATGTTATACATTTGAATAAGTAAATAATTTTATGATCTAAGAAGTGTTTGAATAAGTCTGTCAGTTCTGATATTGCAGCTGAAATTATGTTGTTGGAATCTAAGGGTAGTGGCACCCTGACAGCTGCAAAACGCCTGCAAGTGAAGGTGTACTTTGAATGAAATCACATTATTAAGGTACCCATTTTCAGAATTAATTTCAATCATCTTCTATAGAGCTGTTAATGTCAATGGCTTTAAACTGTACTTAAAGGGAATGTGTCATCAAAAAATGACTTATTGTTTAACTCACATTTTTATGTTAAACACATTTTTTAGGAATTTTTGGTTATTTTTTCTTAATTTTCCATATCCCTTTCAGTATTTTTTTAATAATTCCTAAATCCTGCAGTTTTCACTTTGGCCACTAAGCCTAATAATTGTCTGTTACTTCCTGTTCTGTTTAGAGAGCTTTTCAGCAGTGTGCTCATTATCAGTAAAAGCAGGGTCAAACTGAAAGGAGACACCATTGTGTACAGATAACACATAATCCACCAGTCACAAAAGGAGATGTCACAACTCCCCCTCTCTCCTTCCTTCACAGTGAAAACTCTCCTCTACAAGTCTATGGGACAGAATCTGTCTTAAGAATCCTATGTGCATGAAGCTTCTGTAAACTATCTCTCTGTTGCTTTTAAAAGCGTGAGCAGAATGTGTTCCCAAAATCAAATATAGACGGTGAATGGGAAAAAATCTAAAATCGGGAAATAAAAAGACTGGGGGGAAAAGAAAATGGATCGGGTCTTTATTTAATAAGTAAAAAAAAAAAAAAGGTGACGATTCCCTTTTATGTGAAATTATAAAACGATTAATGTGTTAAGGTGAAAAAAAATTTCCCCCTCTTCCTGTTTAGATGCCTATCCTGAAGTTTTTTCCCCCTATGGATGTTTTAAGAGGGGGCTTGAGCATCCCCGAAAAAAATTTTGGGTACCTTTGAGCAAAAAAGAGTTTTCATCAGAGTTCCTTGAATCTGTCAGCATGTCTTGGTGGGTGAATATTTTTCGTGCTGGAAATATATGAAAAAATATGAAAGAAGTCCATTCCACAAGTGTCAAAATACTTGGAAATAAAAGGTGCATCATTTCTTCAATCCTGAGTCTTTGTGAAATAACTGTGTATGTAACTTATACACAAAGGGTGACATGTCCCAATTCACAAACACAGTTTTTTTGGTCTATTTTGCGTCAAAAACTCTTTTGATGCCATATTCTCGATGTAAATGAACTGTTGCACCCCAAACTAGGTCTTTTTCGCCGGGGACGCACGTTGTAATTTCCTATAAAGGCATTAATTTTGGCAATGATATGCTTTGCGCCCCCTAATGCAATGCCCCATTGGGGCGCACTATTAAACTAGTTTTTTTAATGTTTTGCCCCTCGGTTGTGAAATGCACTCGTGGCGAATTAATACACTACCAATGTTGCTTGCACTGCGATTTTAGCATGCGCCTTTTTGGGATAATGCACCTTTTTACTTTCGGGAACTTTACATTTTTTTGACCAAAAAAAACTGCCACGGTGCCGCCAATTTTCGGATATGTCACCCAAAGGGTTAAAAAAAAAAAAGTGCCGAGCTATGCTGCTTTATTTTTATAAGATATCCCATTTAATCAGTTGTGAGTTTATTTTCATTCCAATTAATTTTAGGAACTTCGTATTTGGGTCCCCCCTTTTTTATTTTTTTCTTTTAAATGCTAAATGGTTTCAAGAGCTGTGGTGCAGATCGTGACCCAGTCATTTACTTTCCCATTTCTCACTTTGTTTTGTTTTTCTTCTGCCTGATGCAGCCAGCCTCATCGGGCCCCGATCCTCTGTGTTGATGAGTGCCTTAGGTGTATTTTTGGCTTCTCCGTTTTTAAAGGGCAGATGTTCTCCCAAAATCGTTCCACTTCCCAATACAGAACTTTAGTGACTATTTAACGGAATACTCACACAATGTCTCTGCCTGATCTTTGATTGTGTTTCTTGCTGAATACTAGCATATTCTGCTTAATGATTCCTGGTTATCATTTAGGCTTCTCCGTTGACCTCACTTTAGGTCAGCTGCCTGTCCTAATGATTCATCTCTGCCTTTTGTTTTCTCCCATATTTATAGTAGATGTCAGCTGTTGCCTTAAAAAACCCACTTTGGGGTTTTTTAGAGGGGTCCATTCCTTTACAGGTGTTAAAAATGAAAAAACCCAAAAAGCGTAGAGGATTGAGGTCTAACATACATGCCAAGTGAGCTATGACAGTAAGATCAGGATACAGATCCCACTGACATGACTCTACCTAAGTCCCAAGAGTTTTGCTGCTGAGTTGGCTAATCAAGGAATGTATTAAAAAACAGCAGTTTGGTAAACCCCAAAAACATTGGGGCCAATGCCTGTTGCTTTCTGCTTCCTGTTTTTAGGGCTAACCCCCTTTTCCCAACTCCCTTTGCCCGCAAATTAGGATAGTGATCCCAAAACCTGCTATGAACTTTTTGGATCAGCATACCATACACTTTAAGGTGTTTAATCATTCATTTGTCTCTGTCAGAACCAAGAAAAGGCACTGGTGTGGACCAATCCCCTTTTGGAGCAAAATGGTCCCATTATGTCCAATCTTCAGGAAAAATTTCCCCATTCCCGAGGATTTTTAAGGAACGGGCATTTCCTTTTTGTGCTAATGCTCTCCCCTGCTTATTTTAAGGCAATTCCACAGTAAATCAGTACACCACCCAGATCCAAAACTTAGCTTCCAAATTAGCCAGAAACAATCAGGCCCTGGAAGTTACCTTCTGGGATGACATTGCAGATAACATAAAGGATAAACTAACTGGACATAATATGCTTACCATCTGGATGAACCCTGGCAACTTACACTGACATCTGGTTTGCTGAAAGACAGTGAATGTCCAAGATGGCAGTCTGAGAAAGTCAATCCCGGCTCAAAAACTTTAAGGGTATTCGCCACCCCATAAATGAGTTCTCTATTTAAAATTTTCTGCTGATTTTCCGTTGGCCAGTAAACTCCAGTGCCTAGAGTTCATGGGAGGGGCAACCATACTCTAAAATATGCCTTCTCAATGCCTCACTTTGGTGGCTGCTTTGGTCTTTCTGTCTGGTGCAAGTCTGGAGATGTCACCTTTTGTGAACTTTGGTTCTGTGGGTAATTTTATTTATTCTTTGCTGGAGGCAAAGCATTATTAACCGGTGACTCACCTTAACCTTAAACTTCTGTCTATCTCCCCCATTAGTAATGAGATCCTTGACAAGTCTTTCCAGTTTTGTATCTTTCCTTTCTGCAAGCAAATTAGTGTTCTGCACCAGGAGAAAATCCACTTCTATGTCCTACCAAAGTCCATCTGCAATGTGTTTGTAGGCCTTCCCTTTCTTGAAAATTATGGTCTGGGGTAATTTAGAATCAAGTGGAATCTTTTTCCTAGAAACCTACAATTTCCCAATAGATAGGCTTCTGCAACTACACAATCTTGGGTTACAGTTGACCTCTTGTCTCTACCCAAAATGAAAGCTAAATCTGTTTATATTAAGAAGAAACTGGACAAAATTTTCATCCTTAGGTTTTTTTTTACCGTTGTTATGGGTTGTTCTTCGTGGAGAAAAAGAACAACTCTTTACAGCCCTGCATTGACTACAAAGATCTGAATAACAGTACCCCTGGTAACTGATTTCTGAGCTGTTTAAAAGAATATGCATTGCAAATGTTTTTACCAAGTTGGATATCAGAGATCCATATAACTGTATCTGTAAATGGGAGAGAGATGGGTGGAGGACTGCATTTAATATCCAGCGTAGTCTTTTTAAACTTCATTATGTTTTTAGTGCAACACACCAACAGTCTTTCAAGAATTCATAAACTATATTTTCCATGACCTGCTCTCTGTTTGCTTGGTAATCTCTTTGGACAATATCCTTGTCTTCTCTCTTGCTCTAGAAACACATAGTAGACACGTCTGTCTGGTTCTCATTTGTCTGCAAAATCATTTTTATGCCAAAATCAAGAAGCACCTCTTTGAAATCAGTAGCCTGTCATTTCTTTGGTATGAAATTTTCAATTGCAGCTTGTTTGTGGATCCCAAAAAAAGTACTCTGTGCCATCTAAAGCCTCTTGGAAGTTGTGAATTACTAAAGGCAGTTTATCCTACAACTCTCCAGTTGGGTAGTCACCATTTTCTGTCTTAACTGATAAGAACAGCAGCTGCAAAATGTGGACATCTGAGCAGAGAATGCCTTCTCTTGTCTAAGTAAAGCCCTTTAATCTTAGCTACAGTTCTGCATCACTTAGCCATCACCAGATCATTTTTCCTGGAGGTGCATGTATACTATATTTAAGTCTCAATAAGTCACAATAAAGGTAAAACAGTTACATTTAACTTCTTCTCCAAGATCATTTCTGAGAGCTATTATACAATTTATGCACTGTACACTGATTTAATGTGCCTAAAACTGGCATAGATACGCCACTTTTAGGAAATGTCACCCAAAATATTTAATTGTGTGTAGGAGAGATGTGCAGCAATAGCATCGTTAGATGAAGCTGAGGGATTTACAAATTTTGTAATGTCCTGCCAGTCCTGAAGAATGTCCCTAAAATAACACTTGCTTGCTTCAGGCTTGTGATGTAAACATCTTCCCAGGGGGAATTTTTTGAAGATGAATCAAAGATGCAGAGATCAGTCTGGATCGTTACTGTACTGGGGCTCTGATTTCAGGGGTCTGATGGCTGGGACAATGCATCTACCTTGACAATCTTCTCCATGTATCTAAAAATCAAGAAGAAAATTAAAGCAACAATAACAGAGACTAACGGACTTTACTGTCTGCAAACATAGGAGATGTGAACTGTGAAGATGGTAACTGGATGTCGGGCTTTCTTCAGCAGATGCTACCATTTTTCTAAAACCAGCTTACCTGTAAGAGCTTCTTGGTTCCAAAAAAGGGGGCATTGTATCAAAAAAGTGCGTATTGCATCAAATAAGGGCCCATCGTATCAAAAAGGGCGCATTGCTCAACTCACGGCATATAGCATATCATTGGTAGTATATGGTATGCATCTATCGAGGCTCATTGCCCGATGGAGGCGCATAACATATGTAAGAAGCCTCAATAGGCGCTTTTCGCGACGGGGGTGCACAGTGCACCATATTTAGGCGAATTACAAAGTGTCGTACCCGGCGTATAATGCACCTAGTTTTGGTGTACGACAGTTCATTTACAACAAGAATATGGCGTAAAAAATGGGTTTGACGCAAAATAGAACAAAAGACTGGTGTTGGCGTGTTGTGACATGTCGCCCTTTGTGGCTGCAGGACCTGTCTGTACATGCTACAAATAACTTTAGAAAACCACTGGCCTACTCTAACCTCTGCCTGTATTAGACACCTCTTGTTCTCATATTGTCACTGTAATTTATGAACTAACACCTCGGGACACAGCATCCGGATTAAAAGCAAGATTACATCTATTGTCCGCAAAGAGACTTCATAGCTGTAACAGCTTCTGAGTGAAGTCCAACCAACATATTGTTCTACACTGTTTTTTGTACCATCACACAAAGAAAAAAATATAGAAGCAAGTGCATATTGCTATGGGAAAAGGAGGTTAGCTAGAAATTTCCACTCTAGGATGCAGTTGTGCAAATTTGATAAGCATATTTTATTGATTACAACTATAGTATGACACGCCATGACTGCCGCCGCTCTTAGAATCGCTACACTATAAAATTCCCTGGGCACATAAGAGGGCAAAACTGACCAAAAAACTCAAGCGGGAATGTCGCCTGAGAAAGTGCTGGCAGCGAAGTCGGGAAGACAACAAGCTGAGAGCTCAGGTGGCAACAGCAGTGACAGAGTGTGGAGGTGACGCAGCAGCCACAGCAGCATGAGGTCAGACAGTGGCACAATGACATTCTGAAGGTGGAAAAAACAGGAATAGGCCACAGAGTGGCACAATGACACAGTGTGGCGGGCACGACAGCAGCCACAGAAGCAGTATAAGGTCAGGCAGTGGCACAATGACATTCTGGAGGTGGCAAAACAGTAGTAGGCCACAGAGTGGCACAATGACACAGTGTGGAGGTCCCGACAGCAGGAGCATGAGGTCAGGCAGTGGCACAATGACATTCTGGAGGTGGCAAAAGAGTAGTAGGCCACAGAGTGGCACAATGACAGAGAGTGGAGGTGACGGCAGCAGGAGCAGCATGAGGTCAGAGAGTGGCACAATGACATTCTGGAGGTGGCAAAAACTGGAGTAGGCCACAGAGTGGCACAATGACACAGTGTGGAGGGCACGACAGCAGCAGCATGAGGTCAGACAGTGGCACAATGACATTCTGGAGGTGGCTAAAACAGTAGTAGGCCACACAGTGGCACAATGACACAGTGTGGAGTTCACGACAGCAGCCACAGCAGCAGCATGAGGTCAGACAGTGGCACAATGAGATTGTGGGGGTGGCAAAACAGTAGTAGGCCACAGAGTGGCACAATGACAGAGAGTGGAGGTGATGCGCGGCAGCCACAGCATCATGAGGTCAGACAGTGGCACAATGACAAAGTGCGGAGGTGGGTGGCAATACCAGTCCCTGGTAAAGATGGTTGGTGGCAGATGGAGAAACTGTCAGCAGATGTGTGGCATCAGGCGAGTGGTGGCATCAGAATAGTGGCTGAGGCAGGTAATTTGAACCCAGACTCATTTCTCACAGTTTGGGTGAGGCGTCATGGCTGATGTAGTCTGACGCCTAAGGCATTGGTGTGTGGAAATCCTGGCCGATCCACGCCTGATTCATCTTGACAAAGGTCAGTCATTCCACATTTCCCGTGGACAAGCGGGTTCTCTTTGGGGTAACGATGGCCCCCGCCGCACTGAACACCTGCTCTGATGCCACACTACTGGCCGGGCAGGACAGCTTCTCTACTGCAAACTCGGCAAGTTGCGGCCACACATCCAGTTTGGCTGACCAGTAGTCCAGCGGATCTTCTAACTGGGGTGGCAGAGTGCTGTCCAAGTAGGCCACCACCTGTTGGTTCAGGGACTGCTCCAGGTCCTGCTGCTGCTGCTGCTGGGTTCTACCCTCCTCACTAGGCGGGTGATGGAAGCTGCTCATCAGTGACTCCAGACTTAGGTTGCTGCTGATGGAGCTGGTACTGCTCCTAACCCCCCAACTTCACTCAGCAGCCGCGGCAGTAGTACGTTAGCGCTGAGGAACCCCCCAGTCAGACCTGTCAGAGGAGGGACGATGCCGCACATAGCCAGCGGCCAACTGACTACGGAGGATTTCCCAATAGTATTAGAGTTTGACCTCCCTCTCGATATCTGGGAAAAAGGCTGTCACTAGCCAGGCAAATCAGCATGCTGCGGGCCATCTGCACAAGTGACTCCGAGGGGCTCCCTGCCTCCATCACTGTATACTGCCACGGTGCTTGCGGGTCATCTGCCTCGTCTTCCTCATCTCCATCTACCTCCTCCAGCTGCTCCTGCTCCTCCTCTCTTGTCACCTGGGTAGAAAATCCACTCATTTCACCAGACAATGCTTCTGCTCCAATGTCCTCCTCCTCCTCCATTTCAGTCCCCACCGGACTCATGTGGCCGCGAGATGTAGTCGCCACGTCTCCAGTCCCCTGCCCAGAAAGATTTTTCAGCATCTGTTCCAGGACATGAAGCAGTGGAATGACGTTATTCATCCCGTAGTCCTGGTGACTGACAAATAACGTGGCCTCCTCGAATGGCCTCAACAAACGGCAGGTGTCACGCATGAGCTGCCACTGGCTGACATCAAAGTTACACAGGGGAGTACTCCTGTCCGCCTGGATCATCAAAAAATCGTTAATGGCCTTTCTTTGTTCATACAGTCGGTCCAACATGTGCAGGCTGGAATTCCAACGGGTGGAAACATCGCATATCAGAGTGTGTTGGGGGAGGCCGTTCTGCTGCTGCAACTCGAGGTGGGTGTTCCTGGCTTTGTAGGAATGGATGAAGTGCATGCACAGTTTCCTGGCCATTTTCAGAATCTTCTGAAGATCGGTGGAAGACTTCAGGAACCTTTTCACAACCAGATTGAACACATGCGCCATACAGGGCACATGGACCATCCCTCCTCAGTGCAGCGCGGACACCATGTTCCTCCCATTGTCCGTCACCATGGTTCCGATTTGCAGTTGGCGCGGAGAAAGCCACACATCGATTTCTTGCTACATGACATGGAGCAGTTTCTCCCCTGTGTGACTTCGCTCGCCGAGGCAAGCCAGGTGTAGAATTGCGTGACACCGCTGTGCCCTACACAGGTGGTATGATGGAGCAGTCCTTGTGGAGGCTGAGATGGGGGTGGGGGTGGAGGAGGAGGAGGCTGACATTGGCGCAGGAGCCGCAGTTTGACACCGTGGAGGAGAAAGCGACGTCTCCTGTCCAAGTTGTTGGTGTGCCTGGGCAGGAAGCACATTCACCCAGTGGGCCATAAAGGACATGTACAAGCCCTGACCATAGGTACAGCTCCAGACGTCCGCGCTGCCGTGCACCTTGGAACAAACCGATAAGCTCTCCTGCAGAGGTGGTGGAGCCTTGAATGGCTGCAATGGCATGCGTGCCACTGGGCGCTGCTGCTGCTGTTGCTGCGGCGGCAGGATGAACCACCACATCTCCCAGGCCACCGGATGGTGACACTGCATGTGTTGATGCAGGGCCATGGTGCCAACGTTAGCTCCCTGGCCACGCTTCACTTTCTGCCCACAGATTCTACATATACCCATATTCGGCTCCTCCAGTGTCTTAGCAAAGAACTGCCACACTTTCTTGGACCTGCGAAGCGGGTTTTCTACCCCGTGGCCACTTGGCTCCCGACCTCACACTGCTGCTATCCTGCTGACTCACGGCCACACAACCCACTTGGTGGCTGCGCCGCTGCCTGACGCGCAAGCTGACGCCCTCTTCTCCTGACGATGATGAAGCCCTTGCCTCACCCGGCTCCCAAGTGCGGTCGGCTACATCATCATCTATTTGTGTTTCAACGTCACTGCTGTCCTCATCACCGGTCTTGGTATGCAGAGGCTGACCCCTCATAACATGACCTCCCATGCCACTCTCAACATCTATACTTTGCCGCCTACTGCAAGAAGCAGGGGATATTGGCCCCATTTCTTCGCTGCCAAGTATCTGCTGACTGCCCTCCTCAATTGTTCATCCTCGCTATATAGTGCCGCTGAGCCCAGACCACATAGTAGATCTCTGGGCTGAGGAAACCGGATGGGACAGAGGCGGGTTGAGGACAGGTGAGGGCCGCTGACCCGCTCCCGGCCATGCCAACTAAGGGTTGTGTCTGACGTTCCCACCGACTCTCTGCTGGGGTTGTCAGATGTCATCTGGGAGGAAGTGGATGACCTAGTCAACCAATCAAGAACCCTTGGGTTGCTAGTCAGCACACGGCCGCTAGATGACAGCGGCAGTTGTGGCCTCACCAAGTGACCCCTGCTGCGACGTCCCCTTGCTGTGCTGCGACCTGGGCCTGGAATGTTTGTGCCACTGCCACTCGCAGGTGAAGAGCCTCCCACCTCTCTGTCTGACATACTGTTTGTTCTAAAATGTACAGACACTGTTTGATGAAGATATCTGTATATGATAAATACACACCCTTTATTTGACTCCAAATGAACCCACTAAGAAGCTTGGGTAACCCTTGGATATAAATTGCGCTCCACAAACGGGCAGGAAAATTTGACTTGTATGTGCCGTTTAAAAACTCTGTGTATTTTACTGAATATAAAAGCACAAACAGGCTTAATTAACCTTCGGATATGAATTATGCTACAGAATTTTCTTCTGTGGCGGTGAAAAAAGAAAAGTTTCTTTTACTGAGTACAACTGCAGAAAAACACTTAGTTAACCCCTGGATGTAAATTGCGCCAAAGAATTGAGCAACCACAAACTAGCAGCTTTGTAGCGTGTTACAATGGCGTGTTTTTTACGCTACACAAAAAGAGGAAAACTTGTAATTAATCTTCGCTTGTGAATTATGCTACAGTAAAAATGTATTTTTTGGCGGTGAAAAAGACTGTTTATGTTAGTCACCACAACAGCAGAACAACTCTTAATTAACCCTTGGATGTAAATTGCGCCAAAGAATTGAGCAACCACAAACTAGCAGCTTTGTAGCGTGTTACAATGGCGTGTTTTTTACGCTACACAAAAAGAGGAAAATTTGTAATTAACCTTCGCTTGTGAATCATGCTACAGGAAAAATGTCTTTTTTGGCGGTGAAGTAAACGGTTTCTTTTAGTCACCACAGCAGCAGAACAATGCTTAATTAACCCCTGGATGTAAATTGCGCAAAATAATTGAGCAGCCAAAAATGAAGTGGTATTTGTATTGTAAAAATGCTGTTTCTTTAAATAAATACAACAGGAACAGGCTTAGATCACCCTTGGATATTCAATGTGCTGTGAGCAGATAGCATTAACATGTATATGCAGCTGCACTGGACACACACTGGACTTCATATCCAATACCCCCAAAAAATCAGAAATAGAACGTTAAGAGAAGCAGTCTCTGAGACAAGCTGTGACACCCCCCCAAAAATCGCTGTATAAAAATCAGTTCTTTAGTAAGAGCTATCATAAGCAGCCGCAGCAGCACCTTCCCTGATCAGTACAGTGAGAGCGGTATGAGCTCCTAGCGTCACGCCCTGACTTATATAGTGCGGTGACGTCACAGAATCCCGCCGGTCTCTGATTGGCTTCATCTCTGCACATGTCATGTAGGCTATGCCCTTCTTCCTCCCAGAGTTCTTTGCCCCATGTAACGCCATGTGCTCGCAGCCATTTTATCAATCAAAAGCACACTTCGTTCACCCGAACTACCCAAAAGTTCGACTTCGTTCAGAATCAAAGTTTTCCTGAAATTCTAAACGAATTCCACTTCGTTAGAATCAATTCGCCCATCTCTAATTACAACCCACTTTCTTTCAAAAGTTGCAGTTTCTTGCTTATATACAAGCAAAAAGAACAAAGCACAATTTTTAAGGACAAAATAATCCTTTAAACCATCAGCTTTAAAGGCTCTTTATATTGATTATATTGATTAATAAGCATTTTACCCCAACAGTCCCCTGTTTTAACAATATAAGGAATGCATCTGCAAGCTTCAAATGTCCTGCTTGCTAAATTAAAGCTTTTGCAGGCATGATCATTGAACAAAAACTTCAATATCATCATATGATTCTTCTTTTTTCGGAATATCGACTACTTGATACATACTGTTAGTGACAGAAGTGTCTATCAGTTTTGGATTAGACCTCGGATGCATGGGATATCGCAACACGCATAGGTCACTGGTATGGCTTCTACAATGGAAATTGATATCAGCAATGACATTATCAATTCACTCCATCTCCCAAGACTGTTTGCTATAACTCTATAAAAGACTGTACCACAGGTTACGTTTGCTATTCATATGAAGAAGAAGAAAAATTGTATGTGCTTGAATTTAGTAAAGCGATAAATGAATTGATGGTCACTATGCAGCTAACTGGGTGCTATTGGAATTGATTTATTAAAGGGGCAGTGATCCCCCTTGCAGCTGCTATTATCTGTGGTGTCTATAAATTGTTGTGAAGGTGTAACATTCTAAAGAGAAAAGATCAGTGATGTTTTACTTGAACCCAGAAAATCAGGGTGAGTACGGACCAAAAACACGGCGGTCGGGTCATCCAGTAACCAAATTAAATTATAATATTGTTTATAAATCATAAATATATATAAAAAAAATTAAATAATAGGAAATACCGCAGTAGGTTACGGAGGATTAAATGTAAGAATTTATTTAAATAAAAGAACAATTGCTTCCTAGCAAGCCTCATCAGGCATATACAAAACACATACATATGCAACAATTTATACTGAGCGTCTTCTTAGGAAACAACTGACACAATAATTGAAAACGAGGCTCCAGAAGATTAGTGTTAGCAAAATTTAAAACAAAGTTAAAAATACTTATTACATCATAAAACACTTGTTAAATATTCACTAAATATGTTAAACTACAAACCATAATTCGCAACATGGCTTTATTTGTCTCCCTTTTTTTTTTTCTTTTTTTCTCCCTAACTTTATTATAAGTTAAGTCAGAGAAGAAATAAAAGACACTTGTGATGGCTGTGAAGAGCACAATGTTCAAATATGTAGTATACATTTGTATATTGCTCTGAGCAATATACAAAGGGAGACGTTTGGTACAAATTAGTTATTCAGATTGCAAGATTGTTACATCTTGCTACAAAACTGTATGTGCAGACCCACAATGGGCTGAGTGACAGAAGGCTTATCAGAAGCCTTAGAAAGAAGGGTGATTATGCAAATGAGTGTCCTCCGAATGATGCATGTAGTTAGTCTAAAAGAACAAGATTATTTACATGCCACTGAATGGCAAGCCATGCCTAAAAATACTTTTTAGAAACGAGAGATACTACAAAGAAAATATATGCAATAAAATAAAACAACAATCTTAAAAAAAAAAAAAAAAAAAAGCACCTGTGGTGGTTGTGTGTGAATAGCACAATATTCAAATATGAAATATACATGTGATATTGCTATGAGCAATATGCAAAAGGAAGAATCTGTAACAAATTAATTACCCAGAATGCAGCTGATAAAAAGTGAAAGGGCATCAGTAGTTGGACCCACGTGCAGCTTCTTTGCCATGAAGGTGGGAGCCTAGGCCTCATCTTCTTATCACCACACAGCCACCAAATATCAGTCCTTACTGAAATCTGATTTCGGAGCCACAATGAAGAGCAGTTGTATGCATCCTGGGTAATGTCAAGGGCCTCTGAGCAGTAATCTTTCCCTAGGTGTCCTACAGTCTTACCAGTGCCTGAGTGAGTGAAGCAGGTGTAATTACCAGGATATACAGTGACAGAGGTAGGTCATTCTTTCCTGCATTCGGATACAAAAACGAGAGTGTTTTACATTGATCATCAGCGGGCAAAAAAGAGCTATTGTACAACTGTAAGATACATTGCATGTCAGATAGGGTCTGTGGAATTGGTTAATCTAAATGGTGCAGTTCCTAAATAAGGTCTGGATCTGGTGCAGGCAATACAATTAGATCTCTTGTTCTGCCTTGTTGTATACATTATCAATTCTAACCATTGATTTTTATCAGTATGACCGGTTTCCATGACTAGCTTATCCTCATAAGTGAAGTAAAATAACTGACGTATTTCGAGTGACTGAATCATCTCTTCAATTTTATTTACCATCTTTTTTCTTAATCTGGATAAGGAAGTGACCTATGGGGTCTTTTCCTTTCAAATATGCTCCAATAGCATACAACTTTTGGTCTTCTTGAGAGTCCTCTAGTGTTGCAGTTTGTCTGTTCTGTACATTCTAAACGGGCATTGATTATTCATAACCTATTCTTCAATCCTCTATCTGGATTAAGGTAGAGTAAATATTCATAATCTGGACCAGGGGTCCAGGCAACCTGTGACCAAGATGCACACTTTTGTTCTGTGAGGGTATTGACATATATATAGCATACATACTTATCGACCTTTATTAATTTTGATGCTGTATCATTATTAGTACATTTATCCAGCACGAGGGAGCAAAAGTCTACTTTTATTGTCAATGTTTCCCCTTTATAAAAGGTCAGACTGATTACCATTGGTGGAATAATTGAAACCATTAGGAACTGCACTGTAAATGCTCCTTACCATTCAATGCAAGGTTTGAACAACATTAAGGTATTGTATTAGGAGTACCATTACAACCAATAGTAGGAGTGTAATCATCAACATGCTAACTTTCATCTCTTCAGCTCTAATAGTTTTTTTAGTTCTGGCCTCACCGGCCCAAAAGGAGTCCATCCTTTTTTATTACATTTTATCCCTACTTATTACCTTTTATCCCTACCATTTCATGCTAGATTCTCTTTCAGCAATTGGTTTCTTCACTGGGTTTGAGATCAGTCCTCTCCTACTAGAAAGAACCTCCTTTGTAGCCAGAGTTTTGCTTCTAGAGAATTCCTACTCTTTCCCATTTGAATCTGGTAGTGGTTTTATTGTCTAACAATGGGAGAGGAGTGTCCAGGAAGTTCTTTCGGATAGTTTTACTGCAGTAGGAGTGTTTAAAAGTACATGGTATGACCCTTCACACCTTGCACTGTCCCAGTGCTCTCTTTTATCAGGACCCAGTGACCTGGCTTCACCATTGTACAGAGTGACTCTACAGATGCATCTGGAATTGGCATAAGAAATTTCCTTACCCAATAACATCTTAGCCATATAATCTGCTAGGGTTTGATCAACTTCTTCATCAACTCTCCTCAAAGGTTTAAGTTGTGGAATGGTATAAGGAAATCCCATACAATAAAATGATTTTTTATGCTTTGAAATAAGTCATGCTTATTGGTTGGGCTAGCTCATACCACATTTTTGATTGGTCAGATTTGTCCTCAGGGGCGTTGCTATGGTCCTAAAACATTCGGGGCATAGGCCCTTTGTTAGCGGCGAGTGTAAGGAACAGCCGCTGTCCGCTATGCATAGAGTGGGCTCAGCGTTTAAGGCCGCTTTTTACATCCTTCATGCCATTTAGATGTTCAGGGACATCCTTATGCATGAAGGGGTTAATTAAACCTCGCCGCTAGCTTCCAGCAGCAGAGACTCTGCTCTTGACTCCCTTACTGATGGTCTCCGACCACACACCCCATTCTCCCAGCCCACGGCCTACAGCATTGTCCCACTCCTACCTCCTGCTGAATTCAAAATATAGGTTGTACCCTCATTTTCTTCCCAAATTTGGGGGCACAAAAGTGCCTCTTATAGTCTAAAAAATATGGTATATGTGGTGATGAAGTTTAACTCCTAAGTGACACAGCTGTTTTCCATCTTTTTATTCTTTTTTCATCTATAACTCTTTTTTTCGTATATGTTGATAGAGCCGTGTAATGGCTTATTTTGTGCAGGATGAGCAGACATTTTTGCTGGTACCATTTTGGGCTATATATGTTTTTTTTGATCACCTTGTATTCCAAATTTTATGAGGCAAAGTGTAAAAAAATCCTGGTAGTGTTTTTTAATTTTTTTTACAGCGCTTACTGTGGGGCATAATCACGATTACAGCAATGCCCAATTCATACCATTTTATAGGGTTTTTTGATGTAGCAATAATGTTACACAGAAATAAATAAATAAAATGTTCTGCATCATTAAATTCTAATAGCCATAACTTTTTTCATTGGTACTGTTCTGAGGCTCATGGGACTTTTTGATTGCTTTTTATTCAATTTCTTGCACAATATGATGAACAAAAAATGTTTTTGTTTTTTATTTTTGTAGCATTGTTCATGGAGTGGGTAAAATATCAGTTTTATAGCACAGGGTTGATACGCACAGGGTGATGCCAAATATGTGTACTTTATTTACAATATTACATTGACAAGCATTTGTAATGGGGAATAAGTTATTTGTGTGGGGTTTTTTGTGTTTGTTTTTTTCACTTTTTATTTGCTTGACCACTTTAATACATCAGACTTATCTCACTGTAGATGGCACACATACACATGTACTTCACACAGGGACAGTATATACATGTATAATACTTATTTGTGTAATCTACACACAGGAACATACACATGTCCAGTATTTACCTGTGTGTTACATTTATGTATATACTGTTCCTATGTGTATGTATATACTAATATACTGTACGTCTGTGACACAGGTCCAGTATATGAGTATAGACATGTGAGGTGGGGGCACTGTCACTGGGATCCTAGAAGCTCCTGGGCTGTTTAGGCAGCTCTGGAAGACTTGCGGAAACCAGAACGAGCTTCTGGTTTCCATAGTGATGGGGCTGACGATCTGCTGAAGTAGCCGGCAGGAGGAGGCAGGGAACGTTGCTGTCGGTGCTGTAGCTCCAGGGGAGGGCTGTGCAGGGAGAACAGAAGAGGAGGGGCTGCTCTCACTGCTCCCTGAGAGTGCTGAGGCTCTGGAGGTGGGCGGAGCTTCTCACTGTAGCGAGCAGAGAGAGTTAGAAGACTCATCATTCGGGGCAGAAGGCTTTACATCCGGAGGTTCTGCCCCAAATGATACTGCTTAGTGACGCCCCTGTTTGTCCATGTGCTATCCCTCATAATTAGTAAGAAATTTATGTCATTCAAGCTCAATGAAAGATCCATCAGCACCTGCTCCCAATCTGTCCAACCTCTGTTTGCAGTCTTTGGTGGCCTCCAAACCTTTTACATTTTGTACAATTTCTATTGCAGAGAGTCATGTCCCTGCTTTATTACCACCTCAGGGAGACAGTGCACCCGTTTGATTATATAGCATTAGGAATCATTTAAACCCCTCTAATTCTTTCTATGGCAAAGAACGTACCCAAACATTGCAATCAGAAATATTTAACAGTTAATCAGGACTTGATTATATTTGTTCTGTTAAACAACCGTCACTTAAACAGTGAAAACGTATACAATATATGTCAGTCATTGTAAAAGATAGATTAAAATCTATAAATCAAAGTCTTCATCATCCCTTAAATTTGGTAAATTGCCAATCAAAGATTTATAACATTCTATATCATTAACTGTTTTTGGTATATACAGTTTGTTGTATCTTATTCCACTGCTCACACAGTCTGTGAAGAAGTGACACCGTGTGTACTGTTGTCTTATGACACTTATGTTGTGGATAATAAACAGGAATACTTTCCGGGTATACTTGGCTTCAAAACCAAGAGTCCCACTGATCACCCAGAGTAACTTACTAGGGTTACTGTACATATACACACAGGACATACCATTTATAATATTTCTCTAATTAATTCTCATCATTTTATATCCTCTTTTCTGATCTCTGAATGTTTTGTATACAATAATCAAAGTAAATAAGAAAAAAATTCCACACAGTAAACACAGTATCATCATTTTTTATTCAGATCACTTGCCACAGAACAGTCAGTGGTATGTTCAGGATAAAATCTCTTTAATTGTATGAAAGAAAATGTAAGATCATCTCATCCACATTGTTTGATAATAGTCCTTTTTCAGCAGAATCAACAGCCATGTGCATTCGTGGTACACGAAGCAAGCATCCGGCTGAGGATGAATGAGCACTCATTTGTTCCAAAAACATGGGAAATTCTCCAGCACTGCAAAAAGTAAAAGTAAAAAAGCACTTTATTCATTGATACTCAATAAAACATGATTAAAAATCCGAGAAACACATAAAGACAGACAAATATATGTCTACGCATTTTGAGCCTGCCCAAATGGTCTTAGTCGTGACCATAAGAATATGTTTGGGATACTCCCTTAAAAAGCATCATGATGAGATTCAAGCCGACACCTGTAAATTAACCCTTATAACAGTAATGAGCAATATATCAGGACCAATATAAAAAAGATGTCACATTCGTGTCATCTGGCTCTGGTTGTCGGCTACGGCCGCTGCGACCATAACTGCGGCTTTGCTTTATCCTGTGTGAACACAGTCCTCTACCTTGGACTTTAATTGAATCCTGGCCAACACCCGTGGCCAGAAACTTTCCAGCACTCTCTGGGTTAATCAATTCTCTTGGTGATGGACAGGTTCTGCTCCCTATCACTTCTGCTCTATTTCCTCCCCTTCCCTATTTATAGTCACCACTTCCTTCCCTCCTTGCCTGCTATAGGCTTTCCCCTGTAGTTTGCCGTCCGTTCTCCTGTCATTTCTGTGCTCTCCCGACCTTGCGCTTGGGCCTCCGGTTTCTCTCATTGGCTCACGTCTCTGTACCTCGCTGCCCGTACTGTTGCCGACTTGGACCGCCCGACCACGTTGCACCTATATCAGTGCAGCCATCAGTCTTCCAGTTGGGGCCAGCCTATTAAGGAGTCGGGTTCCCCAAAAGGCAGGGACAGGGGCTGGGATCAGAGTCAGGGCCCACTTGTGTGTCTGTGTGTGTGTCCCTGACAAAAGAGACATAAAAAGATAAATACATATAAACCACATAAACAATCAATGTATATATAAAATCTGTCCTATAATTTAACCCCCTAGGATACCTAGTGTCAAGGGTTAAAATTCAAAATGCTTCTCGATTTTTAAGGGCAGCTCTCCAATCTCGTGCAGGCTTACTCACTTTCTCTAAAGAAAAGACTTAAAGGGCGACATGTAAGAAATGGACTGTGTCAGTTACCTGGCATCAAAAAGCTTTAGTAGACCTGTTCTATAGATGTATGAATAGTCACATTCCAAACTTTTGTGCAATAAGTGCAGGAGCCACACTTTTTAATGTGCCAAAGATTTGGGGCATTCTGGAGGTGTGTCGCACCACATTCATAGGATTAGACACATTTATGATTCTATGACGCCAAATCTAGGCGCATAACCAGGTCAAAGGTGGTCTGCCTGAGCCAGACTTGTCATATTGGCACTAGACTGTATGTTTGAACTGCAGAAGAACAGGTTTATACATTCTGACGCATTCTACACTGCCTTAAAGCTATTTAGAACTGGCCTGTCTTCCCCAATGTTCATATGTGTCGCCTTAAAGGGGTTTTATCGTTACAAAGATCATGTCTCAGATTATGGGGACAGTAAAAATAAGCACTTTTGTAATTGGGTTGCATTACCTCTGTCACTTGGTTTAGCAGATATCAGCTTCGCTGTAAATCTGTCTTATTTCTGCTGTTGCTGGGACAAAAAACGCCTCCGGGTCTATTCCTGCCCCCTAGACACGCCCCCTGCACTGTGATTGGCTGGCTAAAATTTCATTCAGCCTGTTGGGATATGCCCTAGACAGTAAACATCATGGCCACGCCCCTGCGCTGTGATTGGCTGCCTGCACACTCTGTGTTTATCCCTCTGAGCTGTTAAAATCGATAGTGAAACCAGAGTCTGCTGGCTCTATGTACATCTCAGCTCTATGGTGATGATCTGGGCAATTACTGCCTGTTTAAAGGGCTTTTGCCAAGAGGTTGATTCACCTCCTCACAGGTTCAGTTTGAACTTTGAAAAGAGGGCATTCTGGTCCTCAGATCGAATGCAAGCCCCGCCTCCTTATGACCTCATCACCTATATTGTATAACATAAGGATTCAACACTGTGTCTGCATGAGCTGTCTGTATAGAGTAGTGCTGAGCTAATCAGCTCTACAAGACAGAGGTTGGGAGTTCAATTCCCATCAGTAGTGTTTTTTTATTTAAAATTTATACACATATGTAAAGATATGAAAATATATGTGTGAACATCTATAATTTTATTCATGTACACACACAAAGCTCCCCTATATAGTCTCCCATCCTTGCAGTCACACCAAGCACTTCCAACATACGTGATACAATGCATATATTCTGGGGGATGAGAAATGATATGGGGAGTTGGTTTTTAAATTTTCAATATATAATTATTAGGTCTCTCTACATATGTGTAGAATTTAGGGGGGGAAAAAATATACCCTGTGAGGGACTAGAACTCCAAACCCCTTCGTTGTAAAAACAATAAGTCTATCACTGCTCTACCAGCTGCACCACCAGCCCAAGTCAGTTACAAGATGAGCATGGCCTTCTCTGAAAGCTGATTTGCTTCTCCACATGTCACTGACAGGAAGCAGAGATCTTAACAGCTGCAGGCTTTCAGTTGTGTGTAAACTAAGACATATGACAGCTGCTTGCTGGAGTTTGGAGCCTCAAGGCTGCAGACATAAGCATGCAGGAGGCTACAGAGCTGTTATATCCAGACAACCCTCTGCATCCCCTGCTTTAAACAAAATGATGATGTCACAGTTCTTCAGTGAGGGGAGACACGCCTCGTGGGAGGGGAGACACGCCTGCTGAGAGGAAGAACACGCCCCTGAATTTCAAACTCAATCTGAGAAAATTAGCTGGACAGCATGAGCAGCTCAAACGATAACACCCCTTTAAGTATAGAAACATTATCACTTTGAAAATCACAAAAATGCTTGGAAGTCTTGGAAGCCCCCGAAATGACGAATACTGTCATTTACCGCATCATATAAATGTTCGTGTATCTTCACATTTAAACTTCTCGTTGTACATCCTATATACTGTTTATTACACTGTGTACAAAAAAACATATAAATTGCATCTGCTACGACAATTATAAAACAACTGTATAAGAGCTGTTTTCTGTATTACAATGTCTGCCATGAAATCTGCCTCAATCATTGACATGTCAATTCTTTTCCAGCAATGCAAATTTTCAGCACTGGAAAAAAAATCAATGCTGTGGAAATTTAGGAGACATGTATGAAAACCGTCTTGGTCTAAGGCTTTCTTTGTTGCCCATAGCAACCAATCAAAGCGCCCGTTTAATTCGTTATAGCACTAGATGAAATGTAAGGGGAACTCTGATTGGTTACTATGGGTAACAAAGAAAGTCTTAAACCAAGACAGTTTTCTTACATGTGGTCCTTAGTGTCCTGTGAACTACGATGCTGAATTTCCTTAGTAAACAATGTAAAGCGGATAACAGTTGGAATTCGAGGCTAATTCTGAGGCATATTTGGTTCTGAATCTGCCCCAGAATCAGTGTCCAAATCCCTTATAGGCATGGTAGTGAGTTATAGTGGGCAAGGAGAGGTTAGAGTGGGAGAGGTAGGTTATAGTGGGAGAGGTGGTGTTCAGAGTAGAGGAGCTGGGTTAGAGTGGAGGTGGATAAGACAATTGTTTAGAGTGGGGGTGGTCGGGTAAAAGACAGACATGGGGGACGGGTACACCTTCTAGCATCCAGAAAACCTTGGCGGCATCCCGTCCTCTACAACAGTTACCCACCATTGCCTGCTATGGGGGATGCCACCAAGACTTCCTGAGCACTGGATAGGCTATTCAGTGTCCGGGAAAGCTGGGTAATGGCCCACCCCAGGGGTTTCTGTAGGATTTTTTTTCCAGTTTCCGTTTTGGACTACAAAGGATTCGTTGGACTATGTCGGACTAGCAATGGATCTTTTTCTTTAATAAAATGGTTAATAAGGGCTGGTGTTGGGGAGTGTTTATTTAAGTAAAGTGTTTTTTTCTGTTGTTTCTGTATTTATTTTTTTCCATTGTTATTAATGTAGATACAAAATCACGCTGACTATAAAAAGATGTGTCTTGAGATACTTACCGACACATCTGGTTATGGTATCTTGAAGTCGGACCCCTCCGTTGCATTTAAAAAGGAACTAGAGGGCATTCTCAATCATGCTCTATCCCTTGGATTAATTGACAAAAATGAATGGTCGTTCCTATTGCCCAGTGCGACGTTCTATGGTCTCCCGAAAGTCCACAAAGGACTTCATCCGTTGAAATGTCGACCTATAGTATCGGGTATCGACAATTTAACGCAAAATGTAAGTACATATGTCGACTCTATCCTCTATCCTTTTGTCACCTCATTACCCTCCTTTATTAAGGATACTACTGACCTTCTTCTCCAACTGGAAGGAGTAACCATTGACAGGGACACATATCTCTGTAGTATTGATGTGGAAGCTCTGTACAGCTCCATCCCCCATGAGGTAGGATTGAGAGCTGTACGTTTCTTCTTGGATACTCGGTCCAGTTTCCTTAAGGACCATAACCAATTTGTCCTGGAATTACTGCGCTTTATTCTCACACATAATTTTTTTCTTTTTAATGGTTGCTATTACCACCAGTCGGGGGGAGGGAAAATGGGGGCCCTTGTGCTCCTCATATGCAAACCTCCCCCGGGGCTGGTGGGAAAGCACCATTGTTTCTTGACCTTATCAAAAAGCCCAAAAATTAAACATTTTTCTTTCGGGGTCTTTTATATTGACGACATTGCCCACCCTTCCCTGGTCGGGGCCCCTTAAAAATTTCCCAATAATTCGGGGCAACCCTTAATGTAAAAATTGAAAATTGGGGGTTAAAAATTTTACCTCGAAAACCCTTGGAAAAGAATTGGTTTTTTTGGGAAAGTTCTAAAAAAAAAGGGAAAATGATGGTACTTACAAACATCTTTTTTCCCCGGAAACCCCTGCAGGAAAATACCACTTAGGGGGGGACATTTTTTTCACCCATTAACACTGGCCGAGGGCCCCAAAGGGGGCAATACATTCTTGCCCGTCGAAACGACCCCCCTTAACCCTTTTTAAAGGAGGGAAACGGATATTCTGCAAAATAGATTCCTCGAGCGGGGTTACCCCAGGAAGATTTTTTCTTCTGCCTTTCAAGGGGCCGGAGAGCTGTCGTATCTCCCCTTCTTAAACCCACAGAGACCCAATGGTTTTTGAGCGCAGGACAAAACCAGGAAAATTGGCACTTTTGACAAGGAAAAAAACGGTAAAGGGGGAATCATTCCCCAATTTTTGGGGGGTCTTTTCCAAACTTTGGGGGGTTCCCCGTTTGCCCCCGGTTTCCAAATCCGTTTGGGGGGAACAATTTGGGGCCGTTTAGAAACTGAGTCAGACGCAGAGTTCTGGGTAAAAATTCCCCTTCATATTTCCAAGAAATTTTCTGACAAAGCAAAGCTTTAAACAAAATTTGTAAAAAACTCAAAATCAAGATAAACGCGGGCGCAGTAGAGAAAGAGGAACGGATGTATTTTCCATATTTAGGCATTTTTAAGTACACAAAAAGGGCCAAACCGTTTCTCGGGGGGAAAAAAGTCCTCTGGGATTGCATTACCCAAAACTTCAGTGTTTTTCCAGTGAAACGAAAAATTTCGGGAAAAGGGGGGACAATAGCTGAGGTCACATCTTTGAGGAAACGGATAACAAGTG